>JACXGM010005928.1:0-33949 GCA_016801145.1 Umbra pygmaea
ATCTGTCTTCGGGAAATATAGGCAAAATTGCGCATATTTAATGAGAGAGCGCCTAATTTGCATAAATTAACATACATATTTAAAAAACTTGTGATACATTTTTTTTATATACTTGTGTAAGTAATCAACTGAGGAAGTTTCGTGGTGATATCTATTATTTAAAAATTTTACCCTATTCACCTGTAGTGTCTCGCCTTAAAGACACATTACCATTACATTTGACTTTAATACAAAGTGTCTGAAGACTCTTGGAGATCAATCAATCCCACTGAGATCGGAGAGCCCCTGCCCATCTGGCCGACCAGGTCAATCTCCCTGACCACTCCACCCTTCTCCAGAGGACATCACAGTGGTCATACAAGTACCAAGTGCCTTTTGGCCACCTCAAACCCCCAAGTGCTTTGCAGCCTTAACAGCTTGTTCAGTTACTAGGCACCATTCTGAACTGCCATCAAGTTTGGAGATGCAGAAGCCTTTGACTCCTTTGCCCTATCTATTCTTTCCCTTGTAGACATGCTTAGGACTATAGAAGGGCAGAATGGATACAAGCTCAGATGTGGTTCATATGTTGATCATTGAGTGAGCAAAATGCCACCAAATTACAAGGATGGGTTTGTGGAGTATTGCATGAACCGTGGAATCCTGTAGACCGGCACCGACCAGATGCATACTCTGCCAGATTTGGCAAACCTTCTTGCCACAGCTCACATTGATGTGCCATCCTGAATGAGCTGCACTACCTGAGCCACTTGTGTGGGTTATAGACTCCCTCTTATGCTACCTCTAGAGTGAAAGCACCGCCATCATTCAAAAGTGACCAAAACAACAGCCAGGAAGCATAGGAACTGAGAAGTGGCCTGTGGTCACCACCTGTAGAACCACTCCTTTATTGGGGGTGTCTTGCTAATTCCCTATAATTTCCACCTGTTGTTTGTTCCATTTGCACAACAGCATGTGAAATTGATTGTCAATCAGTTTTGCTTCCTGAGTGGACAGTGTGATTTCACAGAAGTGTAAAAACGTAGTAATCTAATGAGTGAATTATTTCGTAAAACTAATTTTAAACATAATTTGAATGCCTTAATATGTCTAACACAATTCCATTCAAAATAGAAGATTTTAGGAAACTGTCGTCTACCAGTACTATAGACTATCCAACTCAACTCTTCATAATCTAACATCACCTAGAAGTAACACAAAACACCTGCTTTCCTTTTTTAATTGGAAAAAATGTATAAACATCACAATTCATATAAATTCTAACTGGCTGTAGTTGCCTTGGCCGAAGTTGGCCTGCTGAATGGATTGTGCTCACCAAGTCTGGGTTTAAAATCTCTGTCTCGCACTCTGCTACTGTCATATCTAATTAGTTAAGTAAGAAGAATATTAAAATATAAGAGCATTGTGGAATAAGCAAAATAGATTCCATGTCCGTCTCCAGACATGAAACCGTTTTTTTCGTACAAGGATAGACCCAGAACATCCATGGCATCAATCCTTTATAACAATACATGACATTACATTGTATAACACTTCCTAATTGGCTAATTCTTCCCACCTTTCCCTTAGTCCAAGACTTGTATCTTTACATCTAAAGAGTATCTGGCCCCTAGTCTTTGATCATTATTTACAGTCAGGATTATACCTACTCATTAACAGATGCTTTAACTCTCTTCCTGCACTAGGACTCACTCAATCAAAGCTGTTTACTGTTAACCTCCTCCTATGCATTATTTACTCAACCCTGACAAATGGACATTCTCTGTACCTCTTCACAAACACTGTTGGCATCTGGCTATCTCTTTACAACACTATCTGATGGTCACAGGGTAACAAAATGACCTTAGACTCATCTTAATGAAAACAGGCACATTCCCACAGTACATCTAAAGAGCCCTCTCACAGTTCTGCAAGTTAAACATTTGACATGCAATTGCTACATTAGACATTAAATTATTTGTCTTGTTAAGGCCTCACTGAAAACATCAAACATGCTGTATGACAATTGTAACCGTAATATTGCTTAAATAAAAGCACTTCATTATTTTAGAACATCATTTGAATATTAACCTGATACAATTATTTCTCACATTATCTGTGATTTGTTTCATTCACTCCCACACTACGCACATGACTATTTCTGAAAATTAGAAGGAGATCAGGGGCACAGATGGCTCAGTGGGTAGGGAGTCAGACTTGTAGTCAGAAGGATGCCAGTTCGATTCCCGACTGAGCCAAATGTTGTTGTGTCCTTGGGCAAGACACTACCCTAATTGCTCCCAGGTCGTTGCTGTAAATAAGAAATTGTTCTTAGTCAACTTACCTGGTTAAATAAAGGTTAAAAAAAAAAAATATTTCAGGCTCCTGGGCTGGTAAGAATTCAGCACACTCTTAAAAAACATAAGGGACAACACAATTAAAATGTTGACATTGCTCTAACACAAAAATGGCTGGGTCCAGGATAGAAAGGTTAGTCAAATGAGGAGGAAAGAGTGGTTGATACTTGTCAAAAGAATGAAATTGCTCTTGTTTTAATGAATTGTAGTATAACAATCTGTCATGTTAATGGTGCATGATGTAATAATTTGTTTTATTTGAAACATGTATTTACCCTAAACATTTTTCTATGGTGTGTAATCTACTGGCCCACAATCTGTTGTTTTCCATATGATAAAAGCTATGCAAGTGACTTAATTCTACAGTACATTACAGGGAATTGCACAAACACATTTGATATATATGTGCACTCAACAGCATACCTAATTAGTTACACCTTGCTATTACCTGGTTAGACCCACTTTTGCCATCATAACTGCCTTATTTCTTCATGGCATAGATATAACAAGGTGTTTAAAAAATTCCTCTGAGACTTTGGTCAATATTGAATGTATTGCATCACACAGTTGCTGCAGATTTGTTGGCTGCACCTCCATGATGCTACTCTCTTGTTCCACCACATCACTAAGGTTGGATTGAAATATTGTGACTGTGAAGACCACTTGAGTACAGTGAAGATATTGTCATGTGCAATAAACCAGTTTCAGATTGTGAACTTTGTAACATGGTGTGTTATCCTGTTGGAAGGAACCATTAGAAGATGGGTGCACTGGTCATAAAGGAATGGACATGGCCAGTAACAATACTCAGGCAGGCTTGCTATTTAAATTATGCTCAATTGGTACTAAGGGACCCAAAGTATGCCAAGAAACTATCTCCGATACAATTACACCACCAGCCTGAACCGTTGATAGGCAGGATGGGTGTTTCCAATTTTCCTCTGTCCAAATTTGGTATGCCCATGCAAGTTGTAGCCTCTGCTTCAAGGTTCAACGTGTTGTGTGCTCAGAGATGCTCGTCTGCATATGTTGGTTGTAATGTGTGATTATTTGAGTTACTTTTGACATTATTGTTGCTATATAGAATCATTATTTTCAATATTTTGCTTCGGATCTGGCTTTCCACTGGAAATAAGGACATTTTATTTTCATTTTTGGGAAACTTTGCATCACACAGTGCTGCAATGCAATCACATTGCATTTTATCAAAAATGCAAGCCTTTCTAGTTTATCGTAGATGTTGAGAGGGCGCTAACTAGCTAGCTGGCTAGTATGTAACTTTTGTTTTGACTTATTGTGTGATAATTGCAACTTCATCTTGAAATCTACCTGTGACAGCTTATGGTACCTACTATAAAGCAGACTTACTAGAAGCAAGATGCATGTTCTAAATATAGCTCTTAGACAATATTTACATTTTAGTCATTTAGCTGATACTCTTTTCCAGTGCGACTGACAGTAAGTAGAGGGACATTCCCCTGGAGCAACCTAGGGTAAAGTGCCTTGCCCAATGACACAACAACATTTGGCACAGCCAGGAATAGAACTGGCAAACTTCAGACTACAAGTCTGCCATCTGCACACTATTGTGAACCATTGTAGATGTTACTAGTTACGACAACTTCTCTGCTAGCAGGCCATGGGCTACTATTATACAGTCAATGTCACCGAAGTGACTCGCCGGTCAAAAATGCGAAGTTGAAATTGTATTCTGGACTTCTTGGAATTTTAAGTGTAAACTGATACAGAATGGTTGATCTATGAATCAATGGCAAGCAAAGCATTGATTCTATGGTATCATTATTAAATAGTAAAGTGGAGTAAAAACTATTTAGTCATCCACCAATTGTGCTAGTTCTCCCACTTAAAAAGATGAGAGAGACCTGTAATTTCTATCATAGGTACACTTCAACTATGAAAGACAAAATGAGAAAAAAATCCAGAAAATCACATTGTAGGATTTTTAATGAATTTATTGGTAAGTTATGGTGGAAAATAAGTATTATTTTTATTTACTCTGTAATTTTCCTTTAAATCAGCCCCAATTAATATTTTTTTAAATGAATATAGACTAATTTTCTTTGCATTATTTAAGGTGAAGGTGATCTGGAGGAGAGGCAAGATCGCCCAGTCATGAAGATACCTTAAAGGGATATTCATACCAAAGAAGAAGAGATCTGAGAACATTGACCAATTTCGGATCATCTCCTTGATCTGTGTGAAAGGAGCAAAATCTTCTTTAGCTTTTTGGCCAGAGACTCTCCAACTTCTTGCTGAATAACAACTACATTGAAACATTAGTACAGAAGGGAGGCATACCGAGGGTCCCTAGTTGCCTTGAACACACAGGTGTGGTGACCCAGCTCATCAGGGAGGCAAGAAAGGGCAGATGGGATGTGGTGTTACTGTGGCTAGATCTTACCAATGCCTATGGCTCAATACCCCACAAGCTGGTTAAGGTTGCACTGGAGAGACACCATGTACCCCATAAGGTGAAGACCTTTGGACATACCTGTTTTATGGGTAATTCTTGATATAAAGATATATATATATATATTATATATATATATATATATAAAAACAGCAGTTTTCAGTTCTTTCCACAGATTCTCGATTGGATTCAGGTCTGGACTTTGATTAGGCCATTCTAACATCTGGATATGTTTATTTGTGAACCATTCCATTGTATATTTTGCTTTATGTTTTGGATCATTGTCTTGTTGGAAGACAAATCTCCGTCCCAGTCTCAGGTCTTTGCAGACTCCAGGTTTTCTTCCAGAATGGTCCTGTATTTGGCTCCATCCATCTTCCCATCAATTTTAGCCATCTTCCCTGTCCCTGCTGAAGAAAAGCAGGCCCAAACCATGACCCTGCCACCACCACTCTTCCACAAAGGCCAGATTTGTGCAGTATACGACTGATTGTTGTCCTATGGACACACTCGCCCACCTCAGCTGTAGATGTCTGCAGTTCATCCAGAGTGATCATGGGCCTCTTGGCTGCATCTCTGACCAGTCTTCTCCTTGTATGAGCTGAAAGTTTAGAGGAACGGCCGGGTCTTGGTAGATTTGCAGTGGTCTAATACTCCTTCCATTTCAATATTATCGCTTGCACAGTGCTCCTTGGGATGCTTAAATCTTGGGAAATCTTTCTGTATCCAAATCTGGCATTAACTTCTCCACAACAGTATCTCAGACCTGTGTGTTCCTTGTTCTTCATGATGCTCTCTGTACTTTGAACGGACCTCTGAGACTATCACAGAGCAGGTGCATTCATACGGAGACTTGACTACACACAGGTGGATTCTATTTATCATCATTAGTCATTTAGGTCAACATTGGATCATTCATAGATCCTCACTGAACTTCTGGAGAGAGTTTGCTGCACTGAAAATAAAGGGGCTGAATATTTTTGCTCGCCCAATTTGTCCGTTTTTTATTTGTTAAAAAAGTTTGAAATATCCAATACATTTTATTCCACTTCCTGATTGTGTCCCACTTGTTGTTGTTTCTTAAAAAAAATTACAGTTTTATCTTATATATATATATACACAGGGAGAACAACTACTTCATACACTGCCAAATTTGCAGGTTTTCCTACTTACAAAGGATGTAGAGGTCTGTCATTTTTATCAAAGGTACACAGCAACTGTGAGAGCGGAATCCAAAACAAATATCCAGAAAATCACATTGTATGATTTTTAAATAATGAATATGGATTTTATTGCATGACATAAGTATTTGATAAATCAGAAAAGCAGAACTCTCACACTTTTGGTACAGAAACCTTTGTTTGCAATTACAGAGATCATACGTTTCCTGTAGTTCTTGACCAGTTTTGCGCACACTGCAGCAGGGATTTTGGCCCAGTCCTCCATACAGACCTTCTCTAGATCCTTTAGATTTCGGGGCTGTCGCTGGGCAATACGGACTTTCATTGGCTAGGCCACTCCAGGACCTTGAGATGCTTCTTACGGAGCCACTTCTTAGTTGCCCAGCCATGACCCATCTTCAATGCTCTTATTGAGGGAAAGAGGTTGTTGGCCAAGAGCTCGTGAAACATGGCCCCATCCATCCTCCCCTCAATACCGTGCAGTCGTCCTGTCCCCTTTGCAGAAAAGCATCCCCAAAGAATGATGTTTCCATTTCCATGCTTCATGGTTGGGATGGTGTTTTTGGGGTTATACTCATCCTTCTTCCTCCTCCAAACACGGCGAGGGGAGTTTAGACCATAAAGCTCTACTTTTGTCTCATCAAACCACATGACCTTCTCCCATTCCTCCTCTGGATCATCCAGATGGTCATTGGCAAACTTCAGACGGGCCTGTACATGCGCTGACTTGAGCAGGTGGACCTTGCATGCGCTGCAGGATTTAAATCCATGACGGCATAGTCTCATGGTTTCCATTGAGACTGTGGTCCCAGCTCTATTCAGGTCATTGACCAGGTCCTGTCATGTAGTTCTGGGCTGATCCCTCACCTTCCTCATGATCATTGATGCCCCACAAGGTGAGATCTTGCTTGGAGCCCCAGACCGAGGGAGATTGACCATCATCTTGAACTTCTTCCATTTTCTAATAATTGCGCCAACAGTTGTTGCCTTTTCACCAAGCTGCTTGCCTATTGTCCTGTAGCCCATCCCAGCCTTGTGCAGGTCTACAATTTTATCCCTGATGTCCTTACACAGCTCTCTGGTCTTGGCCATTGTGGAGAGGTTGGAGTCTGTTTGAGTGTGTGGACAGGTGTCTTTTATACAGGTAACAAGTTCAAACAGGTGCAGTTAATACAGGAATGTATGAGTGGAGAACAGGAGGGCTTCTTAAAGAAAAACTAACAGGTCTCTGAGAGCTGGAGTTCTTACTGGTTGCAAATTATTTTCTTAAAAATCATACATTGTGATATTCTGGATTTTTCTTTTAGATTCTGTCTCTCACAGTTGAAGTGTACGTATGATGATCATTACAGACCTCTACATGCTTTGTAAGTAGGAACACCTGCAATATCGGCAGTGTATCAAATACTTGTTCTCCCCAATGTATATATTTCTTTCATGATATTTGTGTTGGGAGAATCATCACAAACCTTTTCTCTTTCAGTATACAAGGGGTTGAGGGCTATAATATACCTAAAATCATGCACAGTTGCCTACTATAATCATGGAAATCCACCAGACATCGTAATCCGTCTGGGCATTTAACATTCTGTTTTATTCGTCCCTTGGTTTTGAACATACTAATTTTGATATACTATAACATTATTTTACAGGCTACATTTGGAGTAACACTACCCAGTTAATTTACCACAGGACAATTTTCTGTATAAAGTCCTATATAATAATAATAATAATGCATTTGACTTATATAGCACTTTTCTTCTAAGGAACCCAAAGTGCTTTACACAGTGGGGGGGAAGCCCACTTCATCCACCACAAATGTGTAGCACCCACTTGGGTGATGCACGGCAGCCATTTTGCACCAGAACGCTCACCACACATCAGCTATCAGGTGGAGAGATAAGTAGTTATATATGCCAATTTGGAAGGAGGGGGATTATTAGGTGGCCATGATTGAAGTGAGATGGCTGGTTGGGAATTTTGGCCTGACACAGGGGTTAACACCCCTACTCTTACGGTAAGTGCCATGGGATTTTTAATGACCACAGAGAGTCAGGACACCCATTCAACCTCCCATCCAAAAGACGGCACCCTACGGAGGGCAAATGTCCCCATCACTGCCCTGGGGCATTGGGAAAGATCTTTAGACCAGAGGGAAGAGTGCCCCCTACTGGCACTCTGGTCTCCCATCCAGGGACTAACCAGGCCTGACCCTGCTTAGCTTTAGAAGCAAACCAGCAGTGCAATACAGGGCTCTATGCTGCTGGCATATTCTTGCTCATTAAGCAACACATTTATGTACTGGCACAAAACACACACAGCAACTCCCACAAAAGTGGGATAATAATTTATGAAGAATGCATACTCTCCATTGCTATACAAAGGTAATTGTGTGGTCAGGTTGATCAAACAGAGATGCTAAAGGAATGTGAAATCTCTGGGATGTGTGTAGAGCAACAGAGTTTAAGGCATCCTTTCATGGTGTCAATGTTTGGTTGTAATGTGTCCTTCACTCCTTCTCACTTACCTAGCTCATCATTAATAATAAACCAGCTGGAAATATCTTTATTTCTCTTTATTAATATTTAAAAGTCTTTATCAGTGGTGATCTGACCATAACCTCTTACTCCTGCAAGTTGCGGGTTTCAATTCCTGACGTCAGTTGAAATGGTGGTGCATGTTTCATTTTGCTCATTAACTGTTTAACTATTGCTATGGCTTTGGAGAGGTCTTTGTTTTTTCATGTTTAAATCAATGATCCACCTGTTCACTGATACAGAGAGCAATGTAGATACAGTATATATTTATTTTAAATAGACATCAGTACTTGATCATACTTTCTGATCAAAGGTACAGTATGGTAATCCATAATCAAAGCGTTCCTTCTCTGAACTGGAAGCGAGTCTTGATCATTGTGTTTTCAGATGTGAATATAGCTTTATTGTTATCATTTTGGACTCAATCCCCTAGGATCAGACCCCTGCTTCGACAGGGAATTCGAACTAAGACACTGAGACCAGAATGTGTCTGGAGCCACCCTGTCTAGTACCACTGAAAATAATAAAACAACTGATAAGGTCATTTGAGAGTGTTTAGTCACAACTGAGCACCTTCTGGGGCCAACGGGGAAGCAAGGGAGGTGAGGCAGGAAAGAAATAGAACTGTCTGTTGGAGGCATGACAGCGTGGCAGGGTATACTATGCAGTCAGCGGGAACTCAGCTGAGACCAGGCTGTAAGTGGATCCTCCACCTGATGTCCGCATCAGTTACATCTGACTGAGTTCTGTCTCCAACCATCTTACCCTAGAGGCTGGAGGCATAGGACTGGAGAGGCTAGACACAAGGGGGGGTTTCATTTGTTCCTCTTGGCAGCTCCACTGAGCTACTCAACAAACTATGGAATCTTGTACACATTTTTATTCTTCTTTTAGTTTTTTTCCTCTCTGGGATTCATTGATTATTCATGTTTTATGCCATAGGTATGAGAGATGGGATAGTTAAACAGAGTTTCGAAAGTCCATTCTAAAGTTTGTATTCATAACAAAGCTGTGCTAAAAAAGAATGTATATGAGAGGTATATAAGAAATACTGCATATGCACAGTATGCTTTCTTTCCTTGTAGAGATATTTTAACTGACCAAAACAACTGCAGATTGCTGCTCTGCCTGAATCAGTATGGACCTCACTGCTTTCATTTAATCCAAGTGCATTCAAACATTATTATTGTATGGCTGACATTGATCATGGTACTAATATGCTTTTCTATGAAATCATAAACACTTCAATGTATTAGCATGGGTGCAATTTTACCAATTCTCAGAAAGCACGAGCTCTCACAATGTGAATCAGGGTCATAATATTGTCTCTGCAGAGTCTAATGATTGTTACTCAAGGAGCACTCACACCTGACATTCTATCTCCCGTTTCCTGTCTGTTTTCAGTGACAACTTAGTATTGATACATTTTAAATGGCATGTCAGAGGGGAAGGAAATAAGAAGACAGCAATGTACTTCAGGTTTCTAGAAGGGGGACAATTGAATTTACAATTCTTAAATTGGATTCTATGCCTTGAAAGCTTTTCTCTCCCATTGCTTAGCCCAGCAGTCCGACTCCTGCTTTTCTCCCTGAGCAATGGATACTTGCAATTTGACATTGTTGTTTTCACATTTCAAAAAGCAGTCAGAGCCTTGAGCGTTCCAAATGAGTGAACAGGGGGGTTTCACAGCGCTAAGCAGTTGTGAGGAGCTGCCATAGCTGTCACGGGCCAGGAGAGATAATTTAGCAAGTTAAGGCACATCCCCCTAAATAGGACTGTCATTGCTAGCTTCTAACAGCCCGAGTGTACACTGTCACTGGCACTCAATGGCTCTCTGGCCCCTCTGAAAAAGCTTGTTAAAGACAACCAATGGGCTTATATTTAGGGCTTAATATACAGAACATTTTAAAATTGGGTTTGACCTCTCATAATTAATACAAACATAAGAGATCCACATAGAAAATAGTTTCAGGTTCAGCTTTTGTTGAAGAGTAACATCCCAGTTGCACCAAATGTGGTGGGGTCTCAGGAGGTTTTAGTTAGGGGGACAGTGTCCAATGCCATCCACAGAAAGTGAACTCTTCCCTCTGTTATTAAATCATTCTAAGGCCTTACCCTCACACATACTGAAACTTGGATTATGTGACCCTGCAGTGACAGAAGAGCCTTGTTCAATTTCACTTCCTTGCTGTTCTTCCTCTCCACCTCGCCTCTCACCACCTAAAGCTGGATTACAAATGCATTTCCGAGTTCAGGTTGAATAACTTTCAATTTGGCGTCTGCATTAGTGACCCACAGGGAACACGGACTGCATCCCTAAAGCCACCTTTCAATAGCAACATTTATCAGACACCTCTATCTTTTAATTGACCTTTTTTTTTTAGTTAATTAACTCATTTTTAAGGAGTATCAAGGGTACAGTGAACGTTTCCAAACACTGTAGACCATTGATGTACTGTTAAGGCAGAAAAGACATTGGGAAAAAATACATTAAGACAATGAACTGGATAGAGGACAAATGGATTTTGCACTAGCCATTTTCCCAGCATGCATTGTTGTTGTATGTTGTAGCTGTCTGTTATGAATATACTGGTTAATTGAATTACAGCTGTTGAATAAACCTAGAGAGCTGCTGTAAATTCAGCCCCATCTAGAAGACAAGCTCCAAAATAACCAGTTTCACTATCATGGGCAATGTGAATGCAGGTTAGATTGGCGCACTTAACAGACACTCAACCAGGTCATTGAAACTTGCTATGGCAATGTTTAGATAGTGGCGCAGATGGCTCAGTGGGTAGGGAGTCAGACTTGTAGTCAGAAGGTTGCCAGTTCGATTCCTGACTGAGCCAAATGTTGTTGTGTCCTTGGGCAAGACACTTTACCCTAATTGCTCCCAGGTTGTTGCTGTAAATAAGAAATTGTTCTTAGTCAACTTACCTGGTTAAATAAAGGTTAAATAAAATAAAATAGTGGTTATATTTGAAATATTACTCCAATGCTCACATACTTCTGATATTGAAATGTGAAAGCATTCATAGCTATGAGGTGTTCACCCTGGTAGTAGTTGTACTTTGTAAATATGTGTCTGTAAGTTGATTTTATCCATGGGAAAAACAGCTAAAAACTGTTTGATTTAACTTTACCATGTAGTAAATTTAACGTGTGTAGTAAAGTGTTAGCCTGTGTATGTGTTTACTGATTCTAGAAGTAACAATTCAAAGGTTGTTCTGGCAATGTAATAAATATGTTTTGTCAGCATGTCCTAGCTCTTTCAAAATTGATGACATTCAAAGTGATGTTCAGAGTAAGCTGGCACACATTGACCTTTCAAAACTGCAAGGCCAGGATGTTAATTGCTGTTAGTCTATTGATTGCCTGCAAACCATTTCTCACTTTTCATTTACACTCAGAAAAAAGTTGGTATCTAGAAATGTGAATGGTTGTTTGGCCCTCCCTGTGGGTGAATACTTGGAATAACCATTTTGAGGTCAGGGTAGAAACCATTTCTACAACAGGGACCAGTGAAGAGCTGTTGTACATCTTTCAGAACATATTTTATATTGTGCTGACTGCAGACTGCAGAGTGAGAGTACTCCTGTTCAGCTTAAACTACAGTAGCTAACATAAACATATAATGAATGAGCTAATAGCAATTACCTTTTACCATTGAGTCTGCTGAATATGCTTGTTAAAGTGGATGTCTCTGGGGATTTCGATAGGACAGTATAAATCACTCCCATTGATACCTTCTGGAAGATTGCCATCATTTCAATTCTTTGTACAGTATGTGCTATCTTCAATCTGGCCGATGTTTAAATTACTCCATAAATGCTTTTGAATGGCATTCCCATCAAACATGGTTGCCTACATTACATTACATTCAAAAATACATCTGAGAATTTTAAAATGTGGATAAAATTATAAATTATAACAACTTTTCCCCGCGCTGGATTCAAACCCCGGTCGTCAAGATTGAAATACAAGGTCAATACCATTAAGCTATCAAGCCATACTGTATGTTACAGCCTGATCTCTTAGAAATCTGTGAAACTGCCACAGAGTCTGAACATCAGAGTCCATGGCAGTTCCACGGAATGGCAGAAAATTCTTTAATATTAACACGGATCAAAATCCGTGGCAGTTTCATGGAATCGGAAGTCAGCGATTGGCGCACAGTGAGACCTTGCTGTTAACTTGATGTAAAGCCTTTCCCAAACCCCTAATCTAACCTTAACCACTCAGAAACCTTGCTGTTAATTCGATGTAAGCTTTTCCCAAACCCCTAACCTAACCTTAACCACTCAGAAACCTTGCTGTTAACTTGATTTAACTTGTCGTAATGTATTGTTTGTAACCATGGTGATAGTGAGTAAAACAATTATGAAAAAGCACATTTGCAACACATCTGCATCCTGCTGGTATAGAAATGCAAAGTGTCTGCATGGATTCGAACTCGCAACCTTTGGTATGTGCGTCGCATGTTTATACCCCCGCCCACCATCCCCAACCTGCCAACCTGCAAAATCTACGCTATTTACACTCTGCTATGTCATGCTGCCATTCCGTGAAACTGCCACGGATTTAGAAGTTAATGATCCGTGATTATTCCACAGAATATTTAGCCATTCCGTGAAACTGCCTCAGAGTTTGAAGTTAAGTATCCTTGGTAGTATCACGGATTCCTGAGAGATCACATTGCAGCGTTGTAACACAGGGTATCCCCACCCAGATAAATCCCTGAAGCGGGAGAAAACCGACCTTATACAGACCAAAAGGAGAACGGGAAATAAATATTTAAGCATGGGAGGAATCTTGATGTTAACAGAGCGCACATGAATTCAGGGGAATGCAACCACCTTATTACACACAGTTTTTTGTATTCTTTACTGTTTTTTAGAAATATTTGTATTCTTTACTGTTTAATTCATGATGGTGTTCAGGAAAAAAAAGTGGTACATTGATTATTTGCAAATATAGATGATACTCTAGGATGTGTTTTCATTGAATTGGTCACTGTTTAGGTATGATTACAAGTACGATATACAATTAAAATTTGTCCTCTAAAGAGACTGAGAAAAAATAGGATATCTGTGAGGATTTCTGTGAGTTCATATGACGACCTAAAAACTCAATGTTGTTCAATACCCATTTTTGTCCCGGAAAGTGAAACTGTACTTCGCTATATTTTATAAATAGCTACAGTACAACTTTTCACAAAGGATTCCGTAATGCATTCTGGAGAATAGAGTAGGCCAACTCCTGCATCATTTGTACAGTAAAAAAAATATATATAGGCAAACCCATTATTAGTGTTGTGTTTTATTTATTAAAGTGGTGTAGCACCACCCAGCGATGGGTATAGACCATTTATTGGCAAGTAATTACACTGATTGGTGCCGCGGTTCGAGTGGCACAACCTCATCGTTCGACATCTGTATGTCTCCCGAGGTTACCTGTGGGTTTTTCTTTGGACCCAAACAATTCTTCTGGCAGTTTTGGCTGAAATAATTTTTGGTCTATCCGACCTTGGCTTGGTATCAAGAGATCCCTGAATCTTCTACTTCTTAGTATGTGTTTGAACAGTGCTGACTGGCATTTGATATCTCTTTATGTCCATTTCCAACTTTATGCAGTTCCAGTACCTTATTATACAGATATTTTGAAAGTTATTTCTGCTTTCCATAGCTCAGTATCTGGCCTACTCAGTGCATCTGTAACAATATACTCCAAGGCGGGTCCATTAATGACAATGTGTATTTATTGTAAAAATGTAATATATATCAACAGGATATATTCAGACTTGGTAACCAAACAGACTAGGACTAGGCAATAGGGTAAACTGGAGGCAGGCAAAGGTCGAGGCACAGAGCTTGGGTCGATGCACGTAGGGGGCTTTCAGACAGGCTTGGGTAGATACACATAACAGGCTTTCAGACAGGCTGGGGTCAAAACAGACTTGGCACAAAACAAGGTCAAAGGCACAGCCGGCAATCCAAAAGGCAGAATAAACAGCATACAAAAAGGGTCTTCACCAGGAAATCCAATATGTATATATGCTCAGCAAGAAGTCGGAATGTACTTACAATACCTTGCAAGGAAGCTTCTTCTTCTTCTTCTTCTTCTTCTGTGGATTTTAATGGCGAATCGCAACCAACTGATGGTGCATACACCGCCACCAACTGTACCGGAGTGTGAGGCCGGTCACGGCCCACCCAAGTCATCACCACCCACCTCACCCTATCATGTTAAAATACAGCCCACCACCCCTACCCACCCGCCTACCTAGCCCCCCCCACCTAACCTCCCCTGTCCCCTTCATTAACTCGTAAACCATCTCCCCCGTGATGTCAGTGACACCCATAAACGCCTTAGCAGCACCCACCACAACATCAATCCTAGCATTCCGACCCTTAACCTGACTACAAACATTCACCACACTACACAGAAAAGCCAGAAACTCAACCCTACCCACCACCAACGAATCCTTACCCACCACACACTCATGCTTACACGTCTTAGTCACCACCACTCTGCGAACACACACACCGTCCTCCAACACCGGGCCTACAACCCGCTCCTTCTCTACCTGCGCACCTATCCCAAGACCCCCTACTCTCTGCACTGCTTCTGCATACGTGACCTTATCCACCACCCTAATCCTCTGTGCCTCCGCTGCCCTCTTCTGAACCACACACCCACCAAACGCAGCACTGTGCTCCCCACCACAATTACAACACCTCACCTTAGCCCCTACCCCACACTTGCGATACTCATGCTCACCCCCACACCTACCACACCTACCCCACCCTCTGCACACCGCAGCCACATGCCCCATACGCTGACAATTAAAACACCGCAGCGGCGGCGGCACATACTCCCTCACAAAAAAACTAAGACACCCTAAGTGCACCCTATTCGGCAGCGGCCCTCCAAACTCCAACAGCACCGTGGGACTCACCTTGTCTAACCCCAAAGCCCTACTGCCCAACCGTCTCGCGTCCAACACCACCCCACCCGACACCACCTCTTTCAACTCCTCCATAGACAGGTCCTCCGGAACACCCGTGATCACCCCTCTCACCTTCACCGCACTACCAGGCACCATACACGTCACCCGTCCCCCATTCAACACCTCCAACTTCAGCAACTTATCCCTCAGAACCGCACTACCCAATACAATAAGAACCCTTCCACCACTCAAACACCTAGCATCAATCACCCTCCCAACCTTGTCCCTAATCGCCGCTGTGAGCAACACCGGGTGTAACATTTTACCTGTTGGGGCCGAAAACACCACAATCACCTTAAATCCCTGCTCCCCTACACCAAGTGCCGACCCATCACCCTCTCCCGAACTACTCCCACCTCCCTCTTTCTTCCGTGCCCGCTTCTTCTTCCGCCGACCGCCCCGTGTCTCCTCAAACCCTACCACCATACTATCTGCACCCACACTACCATCCGAACTCCCCTCCATGCCGACCAAACCCCCGGTCCAGTCGCCGCGACCCGCCACCAACCCACCACCAACCCGGCCTTCACGTTACGTTCCCTCTTCAATGCCAGTCGGTCGTACTCCCGAACTTCAGCCAGCTCCTGCACCAACTCCTCCGCAGTAGATCCCCACGAGGACGCCATGCCTGGAGAACCTCTTCTCGCAAGGAAGCTATGGTGTGTAGAGGTATTTATTTAGTGTGAAGTACAGCAGGTGATTAAAATTCTGGTGATTGAGACTGGGCTATAGGAATGTGTTCTTGGGAAGTGTAGTTCTGAGCATTACCAGGTAAGGAAGTTGTAGTTCTTTGTGAGGCAGAACTGGAGGGCGCTACAGCATCCATCTACTATTTATACACATACAGTATATACAATTTAAAATGACACAGGTGTGGGAAATAAACCTTTATTTGCCATTTAAATTTTAAAAAATTAAATATGTGAACAATTGCCATTTTAACCTGTGTGTGGCACCTTGTGTGTCTGTAAAAGGGCCCAACATTCAAGGGTATGTAAACTTTTGCTTTATATGAGCACTATCCTTATATAACAGTCAGATGTTATGCATAGGTAGTCATATTGTCAAAATCAATGCCAAAATGTCACAATTTTGCCAGGGTATGCAAACTCATGAGCACAACTTTAGTATTAACATAATCAAGAACAGGTAAAAATGTTGATTGAACAATTAGCTTAATGAAGATGAAAGCCAGAACTTTTAAATTTGACCTGAACAGATGTCAAATCTGACCTCAATCTTGAATATAAGCATCCCTGTTATACTAATTGTGCTACAAGCCTTAGAGATACAAGCCTTGGTTTTCCTTTGGCAGCGCTTTGCCAATTTGTTCTGCATCATTCTGGAGGCTCGAACCACTGACTATCATGACATAGACTGTCCTGCAATGCAACAACTTAGGCACTATGCTTTGGGCAGACCCCTGATGATGACATTTTTACCATAAATGTTTTAGCCCGAGTCCACCGAAGAAAATATACAAGAAATGGAGCTACATCTTCAAGCTCAGCAAGCTGTTTTGGCAGCGTTTGCTGCCGATGATCCAGTTGAAACATGGTCAGATACTGATAGGTGTTGCCTGTGTGATAAATGTATTTTCATGCCAACTGAGGAAGAAAGTAATTGCTGCAATATATGGAATTGTGGACAAGCTTTATTTGGAAGAGTTGATGACTGCATGACTGATGAGCACATTTGCATCACTGAGCATAGTAGCTCTGCAGCATATATTATTATGGACATAGAGGTACTGAGGACTTACTTCAATGTTCCTAAAAGTAATTGGGAAAATTATCAAAGCCAGCCAGCTGGACCAAGAGGACAATTTTTCATATTTTCCAAACAATAATTCACACTTTTTTCATAGTTTGGCTGGTCCTGCCACTTATATATGTATATATATATATATACACGGGTCCTTCTCAAGAAATTAGCATATTGTGATAAAGTTCATTATTTTCCATAATGTAATGATAAAAATTAAACTTTCATATATTTTTAGATTCATTGCACACCAACTGAAATATTTCAGGTCATTTATTGTTTTAATACGGATGATTTTGGAATACAGCTCATGAAAACCCAAAATTCCTGTATATATATGTATGTGTGTGTATATGTATATGTACAGCAGCCGCGGTCGGTGAATCTTAATTGGGGAGGACAGGCTCGTATTACGCTCAGAACCGGAGTGAATGGAATGTGTGCAAATCAAAAAAAACAATTGGTTTTGTTCGTTGCGCACCATTCCATTCACTCCGGTGCCGAGCGTAATACGAGCCCGTCCTCCCCAATTAAGATCCACCGACCGCGGCTGATGTACAGTGCCTTGCAAAAGTATTTGGCCCCCTTGAACATTTCGACCTTTTGCCACATTTCAGGCTTTAAACATAAAGATATAAAACTGTAATTTTT
Source organism: Umbra pygmaea (assembly GCA_016801145.1). Classification (NCBI taxonomy): domain Eukaryota; kingdom Metazoa; phylum Chordata; class Actinopteri; order Esociformes; family Umbridae; genus Umbra; species Umbra pygmaea. The sequence continues at coordinate 17,910 of JACXGM010005928.1, forward strand.
TGTGAAGAAGCAACAACAAGTGGGACACAATCTTTATTAGATATTTCAAAAGTTTTTAACAAAAAACACTGACAAATTGGCTGAGCAGAACAAAAAAAAAGCAAAACATGCCACACATTTTTTTATATGAAGGCAACTCCCATCTTCTCTGCAGCAAGTATGCTGCTTGTCAGTGCACACACTATACAACACATGGTTGCAGCTTGTCTTAAAGTAGCTACAAGCCTTTGTAACCGTTTTAATATATTAAAGAAAAAATAGTCTGTCCTACAAAATGTGGCACAATGACTTCATCTCAGTTAGGTTTTCTAGGTAATATGGCAGTAAATTGGTTATTGCAGTCAGGGCACAAAATGTGATGTGACGCCACATCTGCTGAATTCCACACAGCAAGGAGTACAATTTAGCCCGTCCAATAATTGATAGGCCTAAATTAATAATTTCAGTTTACATGTATATAAATGGGTAGATCTACTGTATATTGTTGTTCTTCCTTTTTTAACTTTATTGTACTTAGCGTTACATACTTGTCCAGTTTGTTTAATTTCATTTGTCTATTGAGTGTCTTTTCTCATGTACTCAAAACAATTATAGTTCATCTGGTTGGATGCCAATTATATGATATTTTACATTGAGTTTTTATTTATACAGGATAGCTGTTGATTATTTTCACAAGTGAGACTGGGCTAATAAAACAAGAAAAAAAACAATTATGTATAGGCCAGTTTGTATATTGAAATACACGTTGAACCACAAGTTTTTCCATGTACCCACTAACATCAATGCAAGTACCCAACTTTGGGAATATGTTTCATCTTATCAGCACGTGGGGGGTTGGGTGTTTAACATTTGTGACCCAATGACTAGCTGAGTGCCCATCATTGCAGGTCTGGGCAAAAGGAGATTAAGCAGGGGCATCGGACTGGGGGTAAAACCACTGATATCCATGGCCCAAGGGGAGAGAGGGCCCTTGAGAAGTCTGGAATATATTGTGTGTGTGTATATATATATATAACATGGGGGCCCATCAGGACTGCCTATGCTTAGGGCCCAGGATCTTGTGCTACGCCCCTGAGATTAGGTGTCACCTTTCTACAAAAATGATGCATGCTTTGTGAGGGTGCACGCAATGCTGGTCATTTTTTACACAAAACAAGATATCTATGCGATGTATGAGGGTGCACGTTAATTGCGGGTGCACGCTTTATGCGCTAAAGTACAGTAACTCTAAAGTTATTTGCTCTGTGTGTGTGTGGGGGGGAGCAGAGTCAGTTTAGTTTTGGGGGCATGTTCATGAGGCCTACTGCTTTAGGTAAAAACTGTTCTTGTAGCGAGAGGTCTTGGTCTTCATAGACCTCAACCTTCTGCCGGAGGGATGAGTTCTGAGTATTCCATTTTCAGGGTGGCCACAGGTGTGTAAATCTTGTAATGGAGGCAGACCAATCACCTTTTCAGCAGAGTGAATGACGTGACCTTGTCCTTGGCGGTGGCTGCAGGGTACCAGACAGTGATGGAGAAGGTCAGGAGGGACTCTGATAGTAGTGTGTAAGTGAACCATCACAGTCTTTGGCAGGTTGAACTTCTCCAGCTGCCGCAGGTAGTACAATCTCTGTTCTGCTTTTATTGTGGGGGAGCTGAACACTTGAGGTCCCAGGCAATGGTGGCACCCAATAAATAAAAAAAAACAGAGTTGACTGGTGTATCACGAAGGGCAATAAGAGGAAGGGCTGCTCCAGGTTGAGTTCCAGGTTGTTCTGGCTGCACCAGGACACCAGATTGTCTGGTGTCCATTTAACCTGTAGGTATTCTCATCTCCATTAGAAATAATCTGATGACAGTGGTCTCATCTGCAAACTTTAGGAGATTGCCTGAGTTGTGACTGGATGTGCAGCTGTTGGTGTACGGGGAGAAGAGTAGGGGTGATTGGATGCAGCCTTAAGGGGAACCAGTGCTGATGGTCAGGGGGACAGATAAGTATTTTCCCAGCCTCACGCGCTGCCTCCAGTTGGACAAGAAGTCTGTGATCCACCTACATCAATTCAGGCACTACCAGTTGGACTGTACCTTTGTCCCAGTAGAGCTCGTTCAGTCAATGGCAAGTCGCGGGTCATTGATGGAGTGGGGTGTTTTTGGCTTGTAGTTTTTAATCTGTTCTAGGCCTCTTCAAACAGCAGCAGGGTCATTGGTTGAGAACTGTTGTTGTAATGCCTCTGCATACAATCCCTTAGCTTCCATTACTGTCTTCCCAAAGCTGTTTTTGGCCATTTTGTACCCATCTCTGTCCCTACTCCTGAATGCTTTCTCTTGTGCCAAATACAGATGTCTGAGCTTAGCCATGAACCAGGGTTTGTCATTGTTGTAACTCACCCTGGTCTTTGTCGGTACACAGCTGTCCTCACTGAAACTGATGTAAAATTCTACAATGTCTGCATATCTTTCCAGACTGTTAGTGGCAGACCTGAAAACCCAATCAGTGCAGTTCAGACATGCATGCAGAGCCTCCGTTGCTTTGCTGATCCACATCTTTGAGCACCACACAACAGTCTTTGCTTGTTTTAGTTTTTGCCTATATTTGGGTATTATGTGGACCATGACGTGATGTGAGAGACCCAGAGCAGCGCAGGGCACAGCACATGCATTGTTTTGTAACAGTGATCCAGAGTGTTTTCCTCTCTGGTTGGGATTTTAATAGATTTTTTATATTTGGGGAGTTTGTGGCTTATATTACATTTGTTAAAGTCACTAAGAACCATAAATAAAGAGTCTGGCTATGGCCGCTCCACTTCAAGTATCTGGTTGGCTAGCTGCCATTGTGCTTCATGCAGGTCATTGCTTGGTGGAATGTACGGTAAACACTGACCAGAATAAAGTGCAGTAGTACCATTGAACAGAATGTCCAGTAATTTTCACCAAGGAGACCATCTGTGGTGCCATCAAGCTGAGATCCCAGAAAGCCAAAAATATCCAAAAGCCTTTTTAAATAAACATTTGCCCCCAAATACATTTACTTTTCTTATGAGATACCGCTGGTTACAAGCCAGCGGTCAGACCACCTCTAGTTTTCTGGTAGTCACTTCTGTTAAGTGGACTATGATCAGCTGTAGGCAAGATATAATTGAAATCCAAATTCCAATGTTTATCATTTGAATATTTTCACGTCTCCCTCTCCTTTGGCTCCCTCTCCTGGGATGTCCAGGCTCAAACGGTCCACGTCACTGAGCTTCTGATGCCACCGCCCCCTCCCATGCACACCTGTTCAGTATTGTCTCATTATCCCAGTGTATTTATGTTCCCTGATTAGGTTTAGTTGTGCGTTATTGTTATTTGTTTAATGTGCATCCGATCATAGTGTCCTTACTACCATCCTCTGCCGGTTTATTAAGTTTCCACTGCATATTTGTGCAGTTTATGGATTGTTATTATACTCTTGCATTTGACTCCTCATTTCTACACATCACCACAGATATACACAATTTCTATTTCAAGAAATGTATTTTGCCTTCACATGGCGCAGCAGTCTATGTTTGTATCCTGGGATTGCAGGGGTTTGCTATGGGCAGTATAAATTGGTACAGCACTGTCAGATTTAGAAGATAAAGTAATCAGACACAATTACCTTTGTCACATTGTTTCCATGCTACTCCTTGTGTGCAGCTTGAACATCTGAATTTAATCATATAAACCTCTCACATATATCTTGTCATAAGGCTTTTGTGTTGAACGAGCAGTGTGATAAGCATCAGATGGCTTGGTGACATGTGCTTACAGGTAGCATGTGATTGATCTTCCCTTATGCTGCAACTGAGAGGGGTTGCTGACAAGACAAAGCTTAAAGGGGAATTGTACATGATAGTGAGTTTGTGGGAGGGTATGTCTTTACAGCCTGCCACAAATGTAGATATGTATAAGGAGCAGGAGATAATTTTTTTATTTCTAATACTTTCAGTGACCACCTGATCTTACACAATTGAATTTATAGAGCCAGACCAATATGTTTTTTTAAAATATCAAGAAATACATTTTTTAAGTTGGTCTGTTGAAAAACAATTCTTTCCATTGTTACGTCTCAAATTCTACAAATGACAACTTTAAATATATTACGTGTTAGACAACATGCAATTCAAATGTACTAACAAAATATTTTGACACGAGCCATGCAGAAAAACCCAGCAATCCAAGATGTCATAAATTCAAGGTACTTGTGACTTCAACCCTGAATTGACATGTTGTATGGAAACATACCTGACTAGGACTGCAAAACATCATGGCCCAGTACATTACAAGGTCAATCACAATGCCATCCCAGACCTCTTTACCAGACAGTGCCAGAGGAAGGCCCAGAAAATCATTACACTCCTTTCACCAAAATCATGAACTGTTCACTCTACTTTCTGCTGCATTTTTTTCATGTCCCAATGTATTTCGTGATTACCGTATATATTTTACTGTTGATACCTGGTGTCCTACACATTCTATGGTACCAGGTACCCTTTGGGTATCAACATTCCTGTCCATTTACTACATTATGTTGCTACATTCCCAGTCTGTGTTTATTTATTACTGCTTTTCCTATATACATTTAAGTATCATTTATTGACACATATACAGTTGTGTTTGAATGTTTGTTAACCCTTTAGATTTGTCCATATTTCTGCATGAATATGACCATGAACAACTTTATTTATTTAGGACAATTATCCATTATTATATTACTGAGGGCAAAAGTAGATTATCCTTTTCTGTAAGTATCTGGTTTGACCCACTTGTGCAGCAATAACTGCAACAAAATTTTTCCGGTAACTGTTGATCAGTCCTGCACATCGGCTTGGAGGAATTTTAGTCCATTCCTCCATACTGAAAAGCTTAAATTCTGAGGTTGGTGGGTTTCCTCACATGAACTGCTTACTTCAGGCCCTTCCACATTTCAGTCGGCTTAAGGTCAGGATTTTGACTTGGCCATTCCAAAACATTTACTTTATTCCTCTTTAACCATTATTTGGTAGAATGACTTGTGTACTTAGGGTCTTTGTCTTGCTGCATGAGCTACCTTTTTTTGAGATTCAGTTCACGGACAGATATCTTGATATTTTCCTTCAGAATCTGATGGTATAATTCAAAATTAATTGTCCTGTCAATGATGGCAAGCAATACTGGCCCAGACACAGCAAAACAGGCCCCAACCATGATACTACCACCACCATGTTTCACAGATGGAATATCATTGTTATGCTGGAATGTTTTATTTTGCTAAAAATAACACAGTGGTTACTGGTCTAACTTGGGTACACTCGTACCGTGTCACCAATAAGCACAGTTAGTCACCATGTAATTATCTATTTCAGCTGCCTAGTGGCACTAGAGGGCTAAAAAAAAAATGAGGAGAAGTCCATTCATTATTTTTTCTTTGAAATCCAGGCTGATTTTGGTGACGAAGTAGGTTTGTCTCTTGACATACAGTCAAGATCTACACGATTGCAAGTTTAAATTCCTCCTAGGGAATTGGATTTTTTTAATACAGAGAATACCATTAAACATTTATAAATCTACAATCGTTTGCTCAGTTTCAAATATTTAGCTAAATGTTTATGGCTGTTTTTAACAGAAAGAAAATAAAAATAAACCCAACAGTTTTTTTTTTCAAATGATAAAAATAAAAAAGTTTATTACTAGAGTATACTGGAGAAGCACTCTGGTTCAGGCCAAACTCTTAATAGGCAGGACAAGCACTTATTTCCAAACATAAGAAAAACCAAGCATCAACATTATTTATACCCTGATTTCAAAATGTTTTACCTTCATTGCAAGGTCTGTTTAATTTCCTGTTTAATTTCCTGTTTAATTTTCCTTACCAGGGATTTAAACCCAGGTCTCTAGCGTGAAAGATGGTGTTTAACCTGCAAAGCCATTTAGACATCAAGCAATGCTTTTAATGTGTGAAACGTAACCTCTGGGATTTTGTAAAAAGTCAGTTTAGATGGAAAATTTTTTTGGCAGGACTGTAGCTAATATGGTACAGAACAAATGGTACATTTAAAGCATAACTCTTGCCAAAATGCAACCTAATGTCTTTTTTATACACCCAAACTTTCATTTAAAAGCATAATTAGGATGGAAACGCCACTTTTAAGATTTTCTGTTATTTTAATTTCGGTCAAATCACCTTTTGAATGGGAGTGATAGGGGCACTACTATGATGGCATCAAAATGCTATCTTTAAAACACCAAGAAGGCTCGACACAACATTATACTTTGCTCAAGTATCACCAGGTCCTGTACACCAGCATGGGGAACATTGTTTGTTTATAACTCACCTTACACCTTAGCAGTTTGTGTTTCTGGTGGCTCCCATTTTGCCAGTCAAAAATATATATAGGTATACAATCATGCAGTATACAATCTGCATACAATCATCTTTCTTGTATACAATCATGCAGATAATGTGTGTTAGGCCATCATTGTCATTAGTCAAATAACATATTTGCCAGCACTGGGATACATATCCTGTTGCTCACCCCTCACTTCCCCTCAAACAAAGAGACATTCCCAACTATTTAGGTGGGAAAGTATGGTAATCATACTCCTACGTGTTGGATTAACACCAGGAAAAAATAACCAATAAGGACCTACTTAAAGGAGCTACTTAAAGGAGCTATATGTAGAATTTGTTTTCAGGATGAATACAACCGAGGGTGAATCCAAATGCAGATGAACACAAGGTAAGAGAACAATTACATTTATTGAATGTATTAGGACAGGGTTATGGTAAGCAGTTCTGGATAACCGGAGGTAGTGGCGACAACAACTCGGAATAATAAGGGCACAGTACTCAGAATGGCTGTAATGGGAAAATGGCACAAGACTAGAACACACTTGGTAGTACAATAATCCGGCGGGGACTGACTGCCAACACCTTCCTAATAAAGGGAGGCTGGCATTGAGCCCCAGGTGTGGCAGAGGAAACAGGTGCTCAGGATTAGTGCTGATGGGACTGGTGGTCTAAGACTGGTGCCTTCAGGAGTGCAGGGAAAACAGGAACTGCTGCTTGAGAACGGGATGACAAACAAACAAACACAGAGACAGACCAAACATACACACAAGGGAACCAAGGACAGGGAATTGAGGGAATTGATACACAAGGAAAAAGGGAAACAGGCTCAGGAGGGCGGGTTTGTGACAATTTGAGGCATAACAAAGGAACTACTTTCCATTTCCAGCTGACCAGCATACAAACGCTGTGCTTTGTCACACAGAAAAAGCCTAAACAAGCCAAAATGCATAAAATATTTTAAAGACAGACCAGCTCGTGCCCATTGGCAAACATTCTGGAAATATGCACTGGTTAGTAATGAAAACACCCACCAATTAAAGCTGACAGGTTGTACTATGATAGTCCCATCATCATTGTACCATATCAAATCCAAAGGACTGTAGTACAGAGCTAAAAGAAACAAAACCTGTCATATACTTACTGATAGAGACACGAAACAGACACAGATGATGTGTGCATTTTATTAACACAATGAGAACTGTGAGGGGAGGAGGTGAGGGAGGAATCTAACTCAAACAAACCACTGTGAGGTGGAGGCGGCATCTTCTCTGGAGCCTCCGTGGCAGTTTGGGAGGTTATGGGTTTAGGTGGCCATCTCATTGGCTACACTCTCCTTCTCCCAGTTGTCTCCTGTTCTCCCAGTACATTCTTTCTGCTGGCTAGTTCCTCTCTGCTCCCTGCCGGGGTGGAGGCCTGGGGCTGGACCTGTTGGCTGGCCCTGGAAGCTTCCAGAATCTGCCAGCCTTCTTCCTTGGGGGCGCTGGTGCAGCGCTGATATAGTGAGAAGGGGTGCGTTCATGTCACATGCTGTAGATTATTAGACAATGTATTTAAATGTGAAAGGGACAAATCAGATTCTGACACTAAGGAAATGATCCACAATCTTTTGGTAACTATAAACCCTGAATTTGAGAACTCCTTTGTTCAATGACAAAATCCCAGATCAGACTGAAGATGCTGATGGAGGCAGACTGAAGATGGATGCCTCTAGCCATTTTCCCCATTCTGGCTGTGCTGTTGGCTTTGATAAATCCCAGTCTGGAGTGCAAAGCCCCTTGCCGTCTTCCCCTGAGGCAGAGCTGTTTCTGACAAAGGATATGGTGGGAGACAGATGTAGCTGAGGAACCAACTGCTATGCCTTGGAGCTACAGGGGAAAACAGAGCCAGAAGTCATGAGGAAGCTAAGTGGGTGACAACCACAATTATAATTTTTGGGCTGTCAAGCATTAAATAATGCAGGAAATTATATTTGTCCATGTTAAAAAAGATGATGTATGCGAAAAGTTCACTTCATGGGCAAAAACAATTCTACAACAATCCTTTCAAACATGCCACATTCTTTATCCAAGTCTAAAAGCAGTCCCTGCATTTTGTCCACAATGTTACAGTCAACCTAATGACCCCTTACTGCAAAAAGGAAATGTTAAACTGGCATGAAATCAAATATTCAGTGGCTTCACCTTCCGCGTGGGTTGGGTCCGCCCACTGTGCTTTAAGCAGAAAACCTGTCTCTTCTACCGTTCCACACTTTGCCATCCAAAGAAGCATAAAAATGTGTGAAGAGAAATAAAAAAAGGCATTTTGTTAGGATTTTGTGCAATTAAATTACGTATTCATTGAACTGTACCTGATATGGTGTGTGACGTGAACACAGGATTTGTCCATGACATTAAAGCCTACCCAGTGTCCACCACAGTGAAACCTGACATTGCAAAGGGCTTAGGGTGTCCGGGTTTGTGGTAATCACCATGCTGATTCCTCGTCTGAGGGCCGCACTTTGAATATGGACAATAGGTACAGCAGCCACATGCTTTTTCATCGTCTGCTCTCCAGTACCAGGAGGACACAGTCTGGTCAAACAGGAAGGGGGTGGTGAAATTCAGAGCAGAAAAGGAGGAGGAATTCAATGAGACTGGTATCTGGCTTTACAGTGGCTAACTCTATCAAACAAGAAAATCTGTCCTTTCCACTGTCCATACAACCATGTTATCCACAGGGAAGATGAACCCCCTGAATCAAGAGCTGGGTGATCTTGACTATAACCCCAATAGGGAGGTAGTTTACAATGAAGAAATGTTTTGGTTACACTTTATTTGGAGAGTCTGACATTCCATCTGTATGTGCTCTACAGATAGTTTGTTGATGATATGACTATCAACAAACTATCAACAAACCATCTGTTGATAAGCAACTAATTGTGTATTTTGAGGGTAGGGGTAAGTTTAAAATATGTTTTAGGGTAATGGTTAAGGTTAGGTTTAACATAAGGGGAATGGTTAAGGTTAGGATTAGGGTTAGGGTTAGTAGATAGTTTGTTAAAATGTTGTTGACAGTATGCAGATAATATGTAGAGCATCTAGAGATGGACTCTCAAAATAAAGTGTTACCAATTTTTTTGTTTAGTCTTGTTGTTTTCAGATTTTTACCCCTCCCAATTTCTAATGTCCACGTCGGCAATTCCTCGCAGGTGTGGGATGTTCATTGATCAATCAAATGCTTCTTCCAGAAGCCATTGGATTATTTTAACACTGCTCATTCAACACAGGAAGCGTAAGTCAGTACATAAATAGAAGATTTACATAGTAGTCAACTATACAATTTTGATTGAATAAACAGTTGCCTGACCGGCACACAAGGAGTCGCTGCAGAGTGACGCATTAAGGTTATTGTCTCTAAATACTTACACATCTACCCAGGGCAGCACTGTACCAATTTGCACCACTAGGGAGGTCCGTGTGTCAGATTTGGCTAAGATGCTGCATTGCAGGAGTCTCTGTCGTGATAGTGAGATATATATTTATTTATTTATTTAACCAGGTATGTAATCTGAGAACTTGTTCTCATTTGCAGCAATAAGCTGGGTAGATCACATCAAATTACAATGTACAGCAAGGAAATATTAATATAAAAATGAATAAAAAAGCAGCAGAGAGCAAAACAAACACCTAAAACAAACACAGTCAGTAAGAAAATATTCTCCCCGTAAACGTTTAAAATGCCCTAAAGAAACCAGTTCCCCCAACTTAAAAGTTCACCACATTCCAAATTATTATGCAAATTGGAATTAAGTGTCATAAACATTCATGATCCGACTAAAGCCTTCTGTCCCAATGAGCAGTGCAAAACGAATTTGTGACTCGGTGACATGTGGTTGGATGAACCATGTGTGCGCCTCTCGCCATCCTGCATCTGTCCAAGGAGTTGCAGAGCTGCCAACAAGGCAGGGTCAGTGGGAATTGGGAGGGGAGAAAAATGGCAGAAAAAAACATGTGCCTCTAGCAGAGCCCTCGGAAATAACCAGAATTGCATGACCAGAATAAAAACCTTGGCCACGGTGATCCAGAAGTGCTGTGATGCAGCGACTTAAAACAATGTGCCACGTGAAGGGATTTCTTACCACTTTTATAGTGCTTTAAATATGTACAGTTGTTTTGACTGGTTGCATTGTGCAAATGTCCACATGTTTGATCTGGGTCTGGGTGAACCATATGGAGTGGGCTCTCATCGGGGAGAGAAAGTTCTCCAGTTGATCAAGTACTCTTCTCACTTCAGTATTCTACAACATTTTTTATTCCCCATGTGACACAGCTACATAGGTTCCACCTACTATGGTTTGATTCCTAACCACTGTGCTTCAATTCACATTGTTGCTTTTAGGCCAGGTATCTGTCAAAGCACTTTTTGACTGTGGATGTAAAAGTGACTTTATTAAATACATTTGATTGATTGATCTTAAATAAAGGAAGCATCTCATTTCAAAATATTTTGTTAAACCAAAACTGTATTTTGAATGTATGAAGTCACATTATCACGATGAAGCCAAGAATAGACAATTGGCACTGTGCCTTGTTTTGGTAAAGGTCTGTTTTCAGGACAGCTCAGCATAACTGTTGCTGTTGCGTGATAATCACATTAAGGAAATGGGAGGGCATTTTTGACATTACATGCATGAAGTTAAGCTGGGGTGACTGTTAGAGATCTTTAAAAAAATAATGCCTTGAACATTCAATGATTTAAAAGTGGATTATTCTCTTTGTTGGATCAGCAAGGGTGCATAGGTGCAAGAGTGCTATTCAAATATATGTGTGCATCTAGTAAACTGTACTTATTCTATATACAATATGCACACATCCAAACATTGCTGTCTGTACCAATACATAGTCTCCCCCTCGTTATGTTTGGCTTACTCAAATTCTCGCTGCTGTTTCACTTTAATCACATCTGGACCCAAACCAACTTCATGATATTCCAATCCAAATGTGTTGGCAAATCACAGTTTTGGCTGGATGAATGCATTTAACAATGTGTTTGAAATAAAAGGGACAATAGGGATGTGAGTAGGCGGGTCTATGTGCATGAAGCGTTTGTGTGTACACGTGTAAGAGTGTGTGCGTATGCGTTTGTGTATGTACACCTCCCTGTATGTGTGTGCATCTGTGAAATACAGATCATTGCACATTGGTCTGTGTTAAAAAGGATGAGAATAAAATGGCAACGCTCAAAAGGAAAATTATATTTTTAGGAGCGTGCCAAAAACCATGCACCTGATTCAGCAAACTGAGACTAGGTTTTAACGGTAATCAATCACACACTAATGCTGCAGAATGTCGTCGCTGTATTTGCGTTTGCTTTAGGGGGAGAAAGGCAAACTGGATTTTGTCATCACTTAATATAGACAGATCCAAGGCAAATGTTAGGTTTCTTTCAACCATGGACAGAATCCTCTGTGAGTAGGGACCGCTTGATGCCTTGAGTAAAATGGTGAAGATGCACACTGTATGTATTACTCTGTAAGTAGTCAAAAAATGTTGCAGCTACCAGAAACACACACACACACATAAATACCAAAACCATGGCAGAGAACACTTAGAGGCACATTGTCAGCAATTGTCCAGGTTTTGGAGCCATTAAGGGCACAACATTAGAAATGCCATTAAGATACAAATGACCAGTTTCCCAAATGCAACAACTCAGATGGTGCCCATATTGCTAACCTCTGGCATACCTGTCACCCCAAAACATTCTTGTCAACAAACAATTCAAACCCGCTTGAGGTGATTTATACATTTACCCCTAAAATGTGTAATTCCAAAATGAATTACATGAAAATTTAACCTAACTTACTGTTTTCCAGAATTAACCTATAATATCAATTTGGTACATATTAACAGTTCAGTATGATATTTAGCCATAGCAATAGACAACTAATCCTTCCACAGATATATGAAAAATGTGAAAGTTGTTATTATATTTCAAAATGCTAGCCTAAACCGTTCCTTTACAGTTCAGAAAAAATGCTGCCTTACAGGGGAGCAGATGGCTCAGTGGGTAGGGAGTCAGACTTGTAGTCAGAAGGTTGCCAGTTCGATTCCCGACTGAGCCAAATGTTGTTGTGTCCTTGGGCAAGACACTTTACCCTAATTGCTCCCAGGTCGTTGCTGTAAATAAGAAATTGTTCTTAGTCAACTTACCTGGTTAAATTAAAAAAAATATATATTAAAAAATTGTGCTATTTAGCAATTAATGTTATAACCTGTAGCCTAACTTATGCAGTCTCAAGGATTTCCTATCTGCATATTACATTGGGATAATCTTTTGATAAATAACAAATTCATAACAGGATCATGTTGCTAGTTGCCCACATATTAATGACCCACTCCCAATCATTTACAGTCCTGTGAGCTATCTATTACAACAGACCCATGTTATGATCAGCCATAGTCTCCCAAATGTAATAAAAGTCGAGCATTAATCTGCCCAAACTATTATGCAGCAGAAAAACTGGTTTTGAACTGTCTTCCTTATCCTTCAATGTTGAGATTAAAGTTTGTTTTAAAATAAACTTTTTTTTCTATAGTGGCCCTCAACTTCTTCCAAATCTGTATTTCTCCTCAAGCATGACTATAAGTCTCTGACTTGCCATTTGAAAGTGCCTTAATAGGATTGTTATTTTTTTCGTAAGAATATGACAAGATGACCAATTGAAGAGTGTAGCTTATAGCCAATGAGGTAGTTGGCAGATTTTTGCTGTTGTTTAATTATGTTGTTAGCTCAGGATAATTAAATGTGCAGCACAAGTTCACATTAGATCATTTAAAATGTGTCTAACCAAAGTTAGTCTTTCTCCGATCAGCCAGGCTCTAATTTGCATCATAAGTGTCAGATCGTGGACCCTGCAGGACCCAACCCAACTGTTGGGCCCATATTTTGTTTGAAACTGTACGTAATAAATTTACTAAACTGGCACCTTGGGCCAATCATTGTAAATGCCAGATATCTATTGGAAGACAGCATCATTCCCCTAGACCAGGGGTTCTTAAACTTTTTCTGACTGGGACCCATATTTAGAAAAAATTGTTGTCTTGGGACCCAAGTTCATTTAAATATGTAAATTTACTAACATATTGGTACATTTAGTTGCAATTATGACAACAAAACAAATCAATAAAACATGTTGTGTTTATTTTCAACCACTCAGAACAGTTGTAAATATCAGAGGTGGACAGTTACTTGAGTAAAAGTGTTTTCTGAGTAACTCTGAGTTCACAAGTTTTGGGATGTCCATACTTAAGACCAAATTGATCAGGTAAAGGGAGTTCATATCTTAACAGTTACCTATAAAACAATTAGAAATAGTAAAGAAAATATCAATCATGGTCACCAGTAAGATGTGAACTCCCTTTACCTGATTATTTTGGTCTTAAGTAGGGACTTCCCAAAACTTGTTAACTCAGAGTTACTCAGAAAATTAGTCGGTCAAATAAAACTCTTTAAAATTAAAACAAAAGGGAGCAAACAATAAAGATTACTGATAGGTCCTTGACCATGCTGTTTCCCCTGCTCACCTCTCGCTCTTGCTCTCGCACTCGCTCTCTCGCTCTCTCGCTCTCTCGCTCGCTCTCTCGCTCTCTGCTTGTTGAGAAGAGTGAGAACTCCAAAAGTCGCCAATAACACCACAAAAAGTCGCTAAGTTTGTCGCTAGTCGCTTTTTAAAATAAAAGTTGCTAAAGAGGTCTGAAAAGTTGCTAAATCTAGCGACAAAGTCGCTAAATTGGCAACACTGGAGACAAGACTTATTAAACACATTAGTGGGTCGCGGAGTGATCTTGACGAAAAGATATGAAGAAAACGTTGTGCGTCAAAAAAACGCATATCACGCACAACTAATAAACATAGCGCAGCTTTACGGGGGCAAATTAATTCAAGCAATTAATGCAATTGTAATATGACTCTGGCACATCGCGGCCCTCCATTCACATGTCTGCGACCCAATTTGGGTCGGGACCCATACATTAAGAAACACTGCCCTAGACTCACAAAGTTGCCTGATTCTAGGCCCTTAAAATATTTTACTGATGTCATTCTAGTTGTGACAAACCGGCATTCCATGGTTAGTGCTGTTATATGGGCCAATCAGCCAATTGTATGCCTCTGCCTACCACTGTTGTGTCATCAGCAAACTTAATGATGGAGCTGGAGCTGTGTGTGGCCACACTGTTGTGGGTATATAGGGAGTAAAGGAGGGGGCTGAGTATACAGCCTTGTGGGGCCCCCATGTTGAAAATAATTTTACCAAACCTTACCATCTGAAAGTGGCCAATCAGGAAGTCCAGGATACAGTTGTAGATGGAGGGGTGTAGGCCCAGAGCCATGGGCTTTGTGGTAATCAAGGAGGGTACTATGGTGTTTAAAGAGCAACTTGCAGGTTGAATTGATAACGGAATTAATAGTTAATGTTTTGGGAAGGGGTCTTTTAAAAACACATATGTAAGAATTTCTATGTTACACAAAACATAAAGCACGATTTTGATGAAAATGTGCCCATAATAAGCCAGGCTCTGCCCGGCTAGCAACGCGTCATATGACGTCGGCAGAGGCAAATACGAGCTGCCCTTTGCTCTCTCATTGCGTTTGACGATGTAGTTAGAGCAGTGGAGAGAGACAGCGCGAGATATAGAGAAAGTTTTACAGTAGCCGTAATCGTAGCAGCTCAGTTTCACTTTCGTTTTCATCCGTAATTTGAGCATGAATTTTACAGACTACCTCGCGTTACGTCACTTCCGATCTGTGTTATTGTTTATCACAAATTTATCTATAAATATAATTTCTTGCAGTTATCTATATCTCCAATCTAGTTGTTTTTCATTACTGTACACTATTCTATATTGAGGTGTCCAACCTGCAAGTTGCTCTTTAAGGCTGAATTGTAGTTGATAATCCTCATGTATGCATTTATTTTGTCCGGGTAGGTAAGGGAAGTGTAATGGCTGGAGTGTGGTGGAGAGAATGCGGGAGAAAGACGCAGGCAACTCACGTTCCTTGTGGTCTATTTACAGGAAGTGTTCTTTAAAAAAAAGAAAGTCAGTGGGTTGTTATTCAGGCGACAGTTATGCCCAAAAAAATCTATGGAGAACAAGGTGATACACACTCACTGTGCAAAACACAGAACGAGATTTGAAATTGTTTACATAGATTTATCCTTCACAGGATGACTATATTACAGCACATTAACGTACCACTTCATGAGACATCGTAATCTGCATATACATAGCTTTAAACCTCATCAGGACAAAATTAATTAGTATAACACTATACCAAGTAGAGAGAGTGGAATAAGCATTTGTACATTACCACATTAAGGGTGAATCTCTCTGTCTTACCCCTTCCCCTTACCCCTTCCCCTTGTCTTACCCCTAGCCCTTACCCCTCGAAACCGAGGGGTAAGGGATAGGGTTGAAAACATACCCCTATGAAATGAGACACCACTTGGTTACAATTACGTTATCATACATTGTCGCTAGCAGGCTGATACATCACCAGAAAAGACAAGTGTTGCTCACAAACTTAAAGATATCAAAAGAAATCCGCTGCTAATGTAGTTTAATTAAAACTGTAGACATGCATGGTGTCCATTCAAGGTTAGTCATTGAAATGCGGGAATGTTGTTCACATCAGCAATGTAACGAAACTAGCGATTTTTTAAAAAGTTTCA
>JACXGM010005929.1:0-33941 GCA_016801145.1 Umbra pygmaea
GACCTAAAGTCTGTGAATAATGTAATCAATGTAAATTTGTCAATAGCGGTCCTTTGTTTCCACTTTAGATGGCCAGTGAAATGTGATTCCCATTGGGGTTGAGCGGGAAGGGGGAGCACTTTTTCGGGAAGGAATATAAAGTCTATGTTCAACTATGTTTGACGAGTCTCTCTTAACCGGGACTCCTGGCGTACGTTTTCGTTGCCATAGCCTTGTGTGATTAGATATAGGACAATTGTAGTTTTTGGTAGGTTTTAGGATTTTAGGACGACATGTACTAATATTCTTGGTATTGTAACTTGTGATTTCATTGTCCGGTTAAAGAGTTGTATTTTCTGCCTTTAATTGGAATTAAATATTATTGCTTTGAACCGAGCCTTGTTTGCGACATTCCAAGTTTATTCCTTATATCTCCGGTGGAGCTATATGGGAAACATTGTTAGCCTATTCTCTGCCTGCTCGTACTATTCTGTTTATTATCACACACACATTGCTAGCAAGCTATTCGGTGCTTAACGTGAAATCACTGAGACGTAACTATTTCTGCAGCGGGGCCCGCAGCAGGCACATCCGTGAGGACAGGTAGCCATACATATTTCATATAGCGGGACTTGGCACGTCTAGACTAGCTATCTAGCGGTTTCCAAGTTAACGCCTGTTAGGTTTCCAGAGGATCTTGCTCAGCTAACACATAAACACATGGAGTCAGATTTATAGATATTAAATATCTACGAGGCAACTAAGATCAATAAGATCATTCTCCACGCTTTCTATTAAGCTACTATATACCTGTCTAACTCATAACATTGCCCCCCAAAGGGAAAAGGAAATATATCATTTATTAATGTATTAATTTATGGTGCATATTAATGGTATAATATTCTCTCAAATTCCCCTAACTACAATGTCACACGATAAGGTGATGCTTTTCATACTGCAGCACCAATCGGTGCATTTAGTTGCCAATAAATGGTGTACACTCGTCGCAGAAACAGGAGATTGCAGTTCTAATGCTTCCTAGAGATACGTTTTTTGGGGACATACAATTATATTGATTTAATATCAGTGTATTATTATACACAGTAGAATACCTTTCTTAATTTAAATAACAGCTTGTGTGTTTTAAAACAGCTTTAGGAAAGCAAATAAATATTGTAGACTACTGCGTCTGCATTCTCCAATCAGAATGCGTCCCTGAATCCTTTAAATATTTAAACAGTATATCAAAATACAGTTTTACTTTGCGGGACAAAAATGGGTAACAAACAATGTTTTTAAGTTAGATTACAATACTGTAACCTTTGATTAAATAGATTTTCCAGAAGCATAACAAATTATATCTTGTACTGTTATAACACAATTTCAACAACAACAAAAATCTTAATGTAATTCATCTGTTTTGAGCGAAGACAAAACATGTCAAGTCCTAAAATGTATAGACGGAATAAAACAAATGAACACTGTGTGAGATGCAACTGTTTCCTTCAGACCGTTCGCCAGCTTTATTTGAATGTCAATGAAATTATAAACATTCCTGTATGGGGGTTTCATTTGTGCAGTTGTGGTCAATGGAAGCACTATAGCCTGCCACGATCAGTACGTACAACACTGCAGACAGAGGGGGTGGAGGAGGGGCCATGAATATAGGCTACAACAATTACACTCAAAGCATTCATTGCTTTGTATGTTCGCTCTTGTATGTTCGTGGAGCGTATGGAGAGAAGAGCATGGAGTTTGAGTAATTTTGGTCTCATCGATATGGAGTTGACAGAGAGATTATGCGATAGGCCTACCTGCGTTTACACAATGCCATTATAATATATCCAGGAAACACAGAGAAAAAAACATGAATAATGCTGAATGAAACTGAAACTACTGAATGAAGCCACACTACAGATTATACTTCTAATAATTTAAATCTTTTTTTACATTATAGCTACATCAACAAAATGAAACAGGTTTTACACAATGTCTCTAATTCTCTAATCTCTAATTAGCAAATACAAAGACAACTGTGTGAGGTGAAAATGTTTTGTTTTCAGTGTAATATTGTATAACCATTATGTAATGCGAGGCTTGCATGACCCCGAATAATTTTACGCTTCAAGTCTATCACGTCAGGCTATATTACACAAATTTGTAGTGTAACAAAATAATTTATTCAATAATATTTGTAATCAAATTTACAAATACATATGATCAAATGATACATGGTTACCTTTCCTTTTTCATTTAGAATATGAATAGACTATGAACGCGAGTTATACGAGGAGCCAGGACCCAATCTACTGGGTTTGCAGGAAATAAAAGAGAGGAAATAAAAGAGAGGAATCTTGAATGATCATGTAGAAAGGTATGTGTATGTTTTATTGTATGATCAGCTAAAACATTCCTTGTGTGGGGGTTTTCAGCATATATAGGCACCTACCATATATCTCAGAAGTTGCGATTTTGGCCTAATGCATTCAGGTCATAAAGGCTACAGAACCAGATCATTTACGCTTTGCTTAAAAAACGAATATTTTTGTTTCCTGGCCCAACACAGTCAAACAGCAATTAAGTTTTATATGAGCATAACTGTAGTATGTGGGATAATATTAGGCTACAGATGAAAAATGTATATAATATAATTACATGCGGAGTTTCAATTATTTTAAAGGAAGTTCCTACAGTATTATTTGAACAGAAAATCTTCTAACACCAGATAAAATAAGCCAGACACTAAACAAAATGTATCTGGCTAGATTTTAAAACCACCAAAAATGCCAAAGTGTTTCCAAGGGTACATCTCACTTTCCATGAAATACACTAAGTTTAGCTGTGTTTATTTGAATGTCAATGGAGTCAAAATAATTCCTAAATTAAATAAATAAAGCGCAGAGGGATTTATGAAAGAACTATTGGATGCCTGGGAAGTTATGATTATGAAAACTACATAAAACGGTCAACTTCTGTAATCATGTATTTACAGCGTGTGGTTATGCAAAATGAAGCTTGCTTGAACCTGAATAATTTTAAGTTTCAAGTCTATTTATCTCATCAGTGCAAAGCGTTTCTGAGGCAAGTAGATACTTCAATAATTATAGAACTGCTGTCCATAGCAAAGATGATTAACGTTTTCAGCGTTGAAAAACACTGGGAACAAAGTATTAAGTGGACAAATGATAAGGAATTTAATAAAACAGTCATTGACATTTTTTTAGCATTATATAACTACATAGAACAATTCTAAAATCCATTAAAAAAAATAATTATTATTATTTATTTGTGTGCCATAAAACCATAATGAAGATCCTGAAACATAGGCTATTTGCACTGAATATGTTAGATGAAAAACATTGAAATTCTATAGAGCCTATAAAATTACTAAAATATAACAGCATAAATATGAGTTGTTATAATTCAGGCTATTTGTTTCCGGATAACACCAAACAATGAAACGAATTGACAAATAAAATGAATAAAATGGCAAAACAGGGAGCCGTATACGGCCTCACTTTCTAATTGTGCAACATGTGATATGCATAAGTTAGTTGAAAATCGTTGTACATCAACAAAATAAAACAGAAAGAAAAGTATAACTTTCACGATGTGGTGTGCTATAGAGAGAGGGAGACCAAGGCAGGTAGATGGTTGATGAAATTATCTGGTTGTTTTATTGAAAACAAGTCCAGACACATACATATAATGAAGGATGCAGGTGTCATGTGTAATTAGTTACATAAAGAAAATGAACGTACGAAGACACTATGGAAAGAGCAAAGCTTAGACTCCGTTCTTACGAACAGAGCCGATTTTATTCCGTGGCAGAATAGACAACTCAATATACAGAAACATGACATTTTATCCCAGAACTGAAACCTCCCCTATTCCCTGATTTAATAATTCCTTCTGGCAACTTTCTTAGTGCCATGAAGGACCAAGTTGTTATCTTACTTCTTGCTATGTTTAAACGACCCCCACCCTAGCTGAGGGTTCAAGCTGTGTAAACACCTCTAGGGTATGTTGCTGCATACGGTGCCACAAAGTGTAGTAATTAACTAACTGGGCAGGAAGACCTTTAACCTGTGCTGACCAGTGCTTAACTGAAATCTGACCAGGAGACATTCTTTAGCTTGGATGGCCAGATGTCCAAACCCTCAAGCCAACTGCCCTTATTGACCCCTACCACCAATGTGTAAACAATGTGCCCTCAATCCCTTAAAACCAGAGTAATCACAAGGCCTCTTGCAATCTCAATCATTAGACATTCAATATCTGCATTACACATATAATTATTTGTAATTATGATGACATTATATACTCCTGCTTGTTTAAACCTTCTCGAAAACATTAAACATGACATTTATCCATAATACTGCACCCACATTTCCAGCTTAATTACACAATTTACAGATCATTCAAATATGAACTATAAGGGATTTCTTTAATTATCAAGGTTTACTGTAAATGACACTGTTTGTTAACTGTCACAAGCACTTTCACTGTCCCAAAGTATGCCCTTGCCACTGACAAAGCACTTTCCCAATCAATTGACTGAAACAATTTCCATAAACACCACACTGGCAGTAGACTACATGTCAGACTGTTAGATTGCTCATATAGCCTACTCCTTCTAAACTTTTTGGCTTGAGGAGACAATGTTGCTGTAGGCTACGTAATCAGTATAATCGCAGAAATGTGTGTGCAATGTTTTCTTCACTAATTTCCCTCCCAAATTGATGTATTTCTTTACAAACTACAGACATGTTCACAACCAAAATGCTAAATTTGTTGGTTTTTGTGGAGAAGGCAATTACATTTTTATGGTAACGCTTTAAAATACAGGCCGGTACTTACATGGTAGTACCCGGGTACCTACGGAGTAACAAGAAGGTAATTACGCAGTAACAAGAAGTTAGTTACGCGGTAACAAGGAGTAGGTAAAAGTGGTAGCTATTTAGGTCTTACATGGTAGTACCCGGGTACCTACGGAGTAACAAGAAGGTAATTACGTAGTAACAAGAAGGTAGGTACGCAGTAACAAGGAGTAGATACATGGCAACTATTTAGATCTTGTTTTTTTTTGGAATTAAGGATGTACCTACCTACTGTGAAACAACTTATTAAATGTGTTTAAAGGAATCAATATCTGTAAGTAAAACTGCGTACCTTCTTATACCACAATAGGCAATGTGCATATCTTTGTAGGCTATTTTAACGTTTCAAATGTTGATTGATATGAAAACAGCAAACCTACAAATTCACAAAATGTAGTTTGTCATGTGAAACACTAGGCAACCATTCTGATTATTATTATAATTTACAAATGGCGCGCTAAAATGCAGGCTTTCCATTCATAAAAAGCTGAATTCCTATTGGAAGGAATGCTGGTTTTTACAAAAAAGTTTCACTTTCAAGCGCTCCGTTCAAGTGGAATTCCGCATATTATTCTTTCTTATCAATAGCAATCTCACGTGAGTGCTCCATTATTTATAGATGAATTGAGTTTGTGTTTACTTTGAATTAAGCCTTATTAAGCTAGCTACTATTGTCAATTGTACATATTTGCTTAATTTTAGGTGGGTCTCAAGTTTGACTGGATTGATATTAGATCATAGTTGCTGAACAAAACTAAGTGTTGACTGTTGACAAAACTTTGATTAAGGCCTGCTGTGGTATTAGAAGTCAAATTTCTTAAGACAAAGATTGCAGTATAATTACATAAAATTGAATTACAGCTTTTTGCATACCTTAAAAAAAGTTAAAATGTGGCAATTTATGCTATATTACCACATAAAACATTACATACCTTAATGAAACCCTCACATAGTAGAATATTCATTTTCGTCACTCGGGTAGTACCTTTTAAGAACCCCTTAGTATCAAGTCAAAGACTGTAAAAAAACGTTATCACCAGTACTTCAAAGGTACTTACCAAGTACTTACAGTGAAACTACCAGGTAACAAGGCTGTCTGTTTCCCAGTAACTACACTGAATCAGGCCTGTATTATAAAGTAGAGACTAATGCCATATTGTTGAACTGTAGTTACATGTAACAAGGGCATTTAAAGTGGTTTTTCACTAGTACTCTCAAGGAACTAACCCAGTACTTACAGTGAAACTACAAGGTAATAAGGTTGTCTATTTCCCAGTAACTACACTAAATCAGGCCTGTATTATAAAGTAGAGACTAATGCCATGTAGTTGCATTGTAGTTACATGTGACAAGGGCATTTAAAGTTGTTTTTCACTAGTACTTTTAAGGTACTTACAGTGAAACTACAAGGTAACAAGGCTGTCTCTTTCCCAGTAACTACAGTGAATCAGGCCTGTATTATAAACTAGAGACTAATACCATGTAGTTGCACTGCAGTTACATGTAACAAGGGCATTTAAAGTCGTTTTTCACTAGTACTTCCAAGGTACTTACAGTGAAACTACAAGGTAACAAGGCTGTCTCTTTCCCAGTAACTACCGTGAATCAGGCCTGTATTATAGAGACTAATACCATGTAGTTGCACTGTAGTTACATGTAACAAGGGCATTTAAAGTTGTTTTTCACTAGTACTCTCAAGGAACTAACCCAGTACTTACAGTGAAACTACAAGGTAATAAGGATGTCTCTTTCCCAGTAACTACACTAAATCAGGCCTGTATTATAAAGTAGAGACTAATGCCATGTAGTTGCATTGTAGTTACATGTAACCAGGGCATTTAAAGTTGTTTTTCACTAGTACTTTTAAGGTACTTACAGTGAAACTACAAGGTAACAAGGCTGTCTCTTTCCCATGTTCACATTAAATTTGACACTTTCCACTAACTCCTGTTGAACATGTGACTAAAGTTTGCATTTATTGTGGGTGATATTAAGCTTGCAGTGAAAAAAATGTTCACTCATCCACTCAAGCTAAGGGCTCAGGGAATAGCTTTCATACATTTGCACCAGCATTTAAGTTGGCAATATTTACTACATCTGGTTGTCACAGGAATTTCCCTGAGTGAAAGTGACAAGGGGACATGTTTAGGGGGAGTCTAATTTGAGTTTGTACCCTAGCCAATACTGTATGTTTTAAACAGGAAAGCCATCATAGAGATCTTCATGATGGGCATCTACAGAATGGTGCTTTGTCGGAATCCAAGATCACTGCCAGCATGGTGACACCTCAAGAATCCTGACAAAAGAGATCAGAAGACACAGACGATGAGGACGGAAGCAGCGAGAGAGACAGAGGATATAACATTTTCATGACTTGCCCGAAGACTATAAGGACATCCACAATACATACACTACATAAAACATGAGCTTGTTGGGCATTCCATTACTAAACCAAGGGCATTAACATGGAGTTGCCCCCCCGTGCAGCTATATCAACCACCACTCTTCTGGAAGGTTTTTCAGAAAAGGTTTGGAGTGTATCCAGGGTCGAGTCACGGGGGCAGCAGTTCTAGCAGGAGACCCCAAACTTCCCTTTCCCCGACCAAACTAGCTCTGACTGGGGGATATTGAGGCGTTTCCAGGCCAGTGTGGAGATATAATCTCTCCAACTAGTCCTGGGTCTTCCCCATGGCCTTCTCCCAGCTGGACGTGCATGGAACGCCTCCCTAGCCGGAGGGTAGAGAGGAGGTGGTCAAGAGGGGCATTCCCCGTCTTGACCAGTCTCTGGCCACTCACTTGGTCGGTGGAGCTTCCGCTTCGGCTACTAATAAGAAGCTTGTCCTTTTGAAAACTAAGGACGGAGTGTCTGCCTCTCTGAAAAGTTATACACGCTAGCGGCTTCATCGATGTGAGCTTCATCCAATATTGGGTTGCTAGTCTCTAAATCGTCACGGCAGAGATTCAGGAGGTCGGAAGGGCGTCAGCGGGCATTTTGCACTGCCCTTTTCATGCAGGCCCCCCTTGGGCTCTCCCCCCCAAATGGGTGGAGAGGAGGGGCAGCAGGGGCCTACCTATCACCACTTCCTAATGTCTGTGACACAGACAGTAGCTCGCCCACTCACTCTATTCTTCTCAGAGTGGTTGGTTTTGTCCCCAGATGGCTAATTATGTCAATTTGGAGCGGCCAATCCCTTCAGTTCCGAATAGGGTTGGGTACCGAAACCCGGTTCCACTATGGAACCGGTTCCTACGCAACCGGTAGGAATCGGACCGGATCAGAACGCAAATTTCGGTTCCTAATTTCGATTACACTTGATGTGTCGACTGAAGTATTTTCCCTCTGATGCTGTGAAACGGACCTAAAAATATCACACTTTCTCTGTAGTCTACCGTTAGCTAGATACCGGTAAATTAGGCTACTTTTAAAATGCCTAACTTTCATTCCGGAGTTTGCGAGTTCAAACCCAGATTGATGTTTTGTGTGTTTTTCTCCATTCCACCGTAATGCAAGCGTGTTGCACATTATATATATCTTTTTAGTAACGTTCTTTCTCACCCCCCCGTTCTGTCAGTTGCAAAGGGAGTTGGCTGAGGAGAGATAGATTAACATCCACTTGCTAGAGAGAGCATGGGGGACTGTGTGTTGGGATGCGTTCAACCTTGTAACATTTCACAACCTTTCTCTACAGTTGCCAGCACTGGCCTGGATTATTCCTTTATTATTCTGGGATCGCCTTGCAATTTCTACATATTGGAGAGATCGGGGGTAAATTTGTGACGGCACGTAGCTCCGCCCTATACCTATAAGAGCAGAGCTCTCCTATGGGGCAGAGCTCCACAGTATAGAATGATATTTCCCGGAGTTCTGTAACTCCATTGCTATGGATGGAGCGGAGCCACATATGGTTTTTTGGCCTAATCACTCCTCCGATATTCGGCTTCAGTTTATCGGGAGGATGTGTTAGTGGGCTGAACCAGCTTATATAGGGGTCACGCTGTCACCCCATCGGTCAGTGATGGGTATGCAAAACATTTTCAGATGCATCCTGCTTAGCAGGAGGGCTAAACCAATAGGAGCAGAGCTCCCCTAAGGGGGTCCACTCCACTCATAAAACTGCAGTTACAGAACCCCGGTAACTATCATCAGGGCTGCTGACAGGAATCTGTGGGCCCTGGACAAACTCCACATTTTGGGCCCCCTGCTAAAGAAAATTACTGTGCAAAAACAACATTTGGGGCCCCCCTCAGGACTGGGCCCGGGACAACATACTCGGTTGTCCCCCCCTGTCAGCTGCCCTGACTATCATAATATTCTGTGTTTTGGGGGGTGGGGCCTCAAAGTAAGGAGTGTTTTGACTGGTCTATCAAGCAGAATGTTTTTTTTTCCAGTGTTAACAAATCTTGTACTGTCATTTCAACTTCCAGTGTTTGACACAATGGCCCTCATTTATGAAACGTGTGTATAAACTTAAACAGGCGTAGGACGGGTGTACGCCGATTCCTACGCAAAGCAAGGCATTTTGAACGTGAGCGTAGGCTGGATTAAAATCTAGTTCCCCAGTGTGACTAGCAGTGTTCATGGTATAACTACCCGGTTCAGTGAATTGTTGTACCAGCGATCATTGATGAATGTACCATTGATGAAACTACCCCGTATTGCAATTTACATTTTAGAATTACAAATTAATTGTATACAGCACATTGCTATTAAGTGGTTTATTTTTTCTTTATCACTTTGAGATACATAAGGGCTTAATTAGGCATACAACAATTTCAATCAAATAATAAAAATATATATTTGGTTCATTGATTTGTAATGTGATTGGTGAAATGTTTATTCAGTCGCCTATTTAAACAAGAACTTTGGCAGTCCTGAAGTCGAAGCGATGGCAGATCTGGCTTGGTTAGAGGACCTTAATGTGCGCTCTTTACGTTGGGGTTTTTGGCCACCCGGACCATTCAGCTGGAGATCAGGGACAGGTCTGGTATAAAGCGCAATTTATACTCGTGCGTAAAAGTTACGGCGTAGGTCACGCAGAGCCTGGCTGCCTACGGCGTACGCTTCACGCGCACCTCTCCAAAAATGTAACTGCGCGTCAGTCGGCCTTTGCGTTGACGCGTCCGCGAGATCTGTGATTGGTCAGGTTGATTGAATAGGATTTCCGGAATCGCATATCCGACTTATTTTTTTACTTACCACAGCGCCATTTTTAAATTCAGAAGTTCAGTGAACATGGATATGGACGAAGTGACAGAGATTGATCAAGGAAGTGCAGAAATACACAGATTTATATAACCCCACTTCTGCAGTTTACAAAGACTGCCAAATGGCAGAGAATTGCTGGTGAGAGATTGTCTCACGTCATTTTGCAGGCTGTAGAATGTATTCAGATGGAAGAACATACAGGAAGTACGTCCGCACTCGTAAAAAACTTGTAACACAAAAAAGCTCTGGCGTTTTATTTTTTCCTGTCTTGGCTGGCATACCATGAAAAAAATTCGGGCTATGGAGTCAAACTTTGACGATAAGGTCAATATTTGTTTTCTGAACCTCTATGTTTTGGTTAACTAGCTAGCAATGCCATGCTATTTCTGCATCAAGTGGATGAACGAGTATTTCATTTTGGTTACTTGCCGATGTTATATTATAATCGGTAAACAATTATAGCTGTACTATCACTGTAATCTTGTCTTTCCTTCATGAAGGTGTATTATTAATTTGTTCAATGCTACAGTATGCAGTGCCTAGCCTAATAACTTGCAGCCTTTCGGTACTGTACTTACAATGTGCACGTTTCCAGTATACAAAGGTAATGGTTCAGTGAAACCGAAATATGTAGCTGTAACAATACCTACCTATGTATGTGTAATATTGCAATTATATTACATGTTATAATTATATCTGCCTTGGAAATAATACAAATGCAACAACGTATCGATTTCAATGTAGCAATATGTCGTATTCATTGGTTTGCCAAACGGTAGATAGACACTGAATGCATGACTGAGCTGTATGTATAATTATAAAGATTCACCTACAACCTGAGACTACTTCTGCTTTTCTTTCAAAATCACAGGATGGAAGTGACTCTACAACCTCCTACTGCTTCTACATCCAAGCTACACCCATCTTCTCCATCGCCCCTCAGAGTCTGCATATATTACAGTCAGGAACTGAGATATCTTGTGTGGGTACCAGCTCATATAGGAGTTGTATGAAATAAGTTAGCAGATTACTGTGTTAACCAAGTAGCTGGAAATACAAGCAATATATATTGAGGTCAATTATAGAAATGCAGAAATTAAAAGAATTGTTAAAAATATAGTTAAGGGAAAATGGCTAACTTTATGGGACAATGGACAGACTGGAAGACAGCTCTGTAAACTGTCCAGAATGAAGTGGAATCGAGCAGAAATTTGTCCAGAAGCGAGGAGGAGGAGGATGTATAGGATCACTGGCGTAGGAGGTTCTAAATAACCTCGACGCAGAAGTATAAAGCAGCCTTTACCCTGTACCTCTACAGACTGTACCTCTACAGACTTCTAGAAGAAGTCTGTAGAGGTACATGGCGGTCTGCCACATTCTCTTAATATAACAGCTTTTTTGTAACTTTGTTAATAATGAAGAAACATGCTGATGGTCACTGTGTATTCTGTGGTAGTCCAGAGTCTATAGTGTATTCTACACTGCACTAAGTACTGCTTGACAGCGAAGTGCTAATTTCAAAAGGTTACTGACAAATAGACACTTTACAAACGGGTAACCCCATCATTGTAACCAAACGTTTTCAGATTTTTTTGCAAAGCTTATGTCAGTGAACTAGCATGTTGCTACTCCCCACTGTACAGTAGACTGCTTGTGAAACACTGACTGTCAATGCCACAGGCATGGACCTGTACCCACCAGCCAGTCTTATAATAGAACTTTGTGTGTGTATATACTTACATTGGCATACAATGATTTCCTATGCATTAATGCTGTTTTTTTTTACTACAGAGTCAGATGGGTGATTGATCAATATATTATAACTATTAGCTAGGTGATTGTCATATCTGAATTTTCCTATGCATTTATGTTTTAAGATTTGTCTTTTTATCAATAAAGACTTGCTGTTAAGTCATGTTATTGCTTTTTATTGGCAGTAACCTGCACAAAGTTGTAAGCAGGTATAAGCAGCACAAAATATAAATATATAAAAATTAACTGTACAGATCAACTGTATACATAAACTATATACATATAAGCAGCACATCATAGCCATTTATCTCGATTAAACATTAACAAAACTCCCGTCTTTGTGGAGAGGTTTGGGAACCACTGGTCTAGAGCAGGGCCATTCACAACTTTTAAATCGCATGTGCTGAAACTAGAAAAACAAAGGCACCCCACATAAACAATACTTGCAACTGTGACACAGACTATTAGAGAATTGTTATTATTTTTGAATATTTGCTTGAAAATAGCTAGAGGGACAAAGGTAACCCCCATAGCAGATCAGCCACTGTCAGGCCAAATCTGCTACACTCTCCGCCGGTATCCTGCACCAGCTTGAAGGTCCATCCTGCATTTCTCTAGCTGTGCCATTTGCTTAACCAGCCAGTCATCCTCTTCTGTTTGGACTCCACCCGGGACACAGGTTTCGGCTACCATTGAAGCTGGGGAGCTACACACAACAGGTGGTAGATAGATATATAATGGCTGTGCAGGTGAGGTTATATATAATGTAGGGAACATTGCTGTATTAAGTGCTGTGTACACCAAGTGGCTGTCTGGACAGGAATTAAACCAACCTGACTTGAGTTAGAGATTCCAGGCATCATACTTGGTCCTGTTAAGACAGATGGATTAGGTTTTACTCTTACAATTATATTGTTTTATAAACATAGTATATTTTCTAAACAGCATAATAAACCTCAAAATAGTGCAAGTTCAGACTGAGTTACAGTCTAAATTACATGAGAAAATTGTAAGCAAATGTACAATTAGTGCGTTTTAGAGGTAGATCAAATTGGTATGTAAAGTTTCAGACAAATACAATGTAATAAATTAACACTTGAGTATGACTGTGCAAACGGTTATTGTGCAAAATAACATAAATAAGATACTGAAAATAAAATGCTGTGCAAGTCAGTGGGTCCAAAGGCGTCAAGGGGCAAAAGTATATGTATTTCACAGTACTGTACTGTACTGTACAAGCACAAAGACAACGATACCAGCCACTCAATAGATTACTATTGCCAGCTGCATATTTTACCAACATTTGGCTGGTAAATGGTGTTAATTTTGAACCCTGATTATTAACACAACACTGTGGAAATTCCTATGCTACAGCAGCTCTAAATAATAAAAAGATATCAAATTAGCAGCGCTATGAATACACCCATTGCGACATGTATATGGACAACCTGATAGAATTGTTAGCTAGCTAGCTTAGTAGCCTACATAAACAGAGGTAAAAATGAACTTATATTAACCTTACATTCGAAATTCATCCATCTTTGTCCTTTTCACGAAACAACTCAAAACAAAACAATACACCTCACCCCAGTCCAGCTGGTGGCAGTAATGCACCATTCAAATTAGTTGCCAGCTGCCATATAACCGAAAGAAGTAAAAACTCGACAGAATGTGGCATAGAAACACCAGCGCAAGCTAGTGGTTCGGCGGTGTAATGGCAGCGCAATGCAGACATTAACGCACAAGTATAAATGCTTGTGACAATTTCAGCTACGCGTGAGCCCGCGCCGTAGGTTACGCATTAACTTCTACGCAGTAGTATAAATCAGACTTAACACAGCCAACAATTAGTCGAAGTATGCCAGCAGTTTTGGTGGCTATCAAGTCCCTTTCTGGTAGGTTTATTCAATTTCCATATGATGAAACGATTTCAAATGGGATTGGGGCAATTGATTGTACTCATGTGTGGTTGTAGCCACCATTCATGAATGATTATGCATTTATCAATTTCAAAAACTTTAATTCAATCAACGTTTACATCATATTTAATGCCAGGATGTTTGTTCTGAATATGGTAGCCCGGTGGCCTGGGGGGACACGCAACTCTTATTTTTCTAAACTGCAGCATCGGAACAAGGCTACACAGGAGGGCGCACTGCATGGCTGGAGTCATCTCTTTTGTGAGTTACGCCCGAGTACAATTCTTATAATAGTGTTATATATCTCTTTGATGAAACGGTTTGATGAGATTCCTCTGGGTGACAAAGGTTATCCCCTGACTGAATACCTTATAACACTGCTTGCAAATCCCCAAACGAGCAGGAGCGCAGGTTCAACAGTGTGCACTCACACGAACCACAGTGGAGAGGTATTAGGTTTAGGTATTAGGTCTAGGTTTGCTCAAGGGCATTAACAGGGACAGACTGGCCATCGGGACGTTCAGGAGTTTTCCCGAAAGGCCTGCCAGTTACAGTCCTGGCTGCAGCACCCAAAGCCAAATAGAGAGTTCCTTTGTGATCCCTATATTTAGATGAGCTAAGGAGAAACCAAGAGGATGAGTGACGGACGCGGGAAGCAACAGATACAGCGTGCGTGTGCCAAAGGGCAGGGCCGTGCCACCAATCCCCCCCCCCTGCCGGCCGCTCCATCGCAATGTCCCGGGCTGAATTTCTGTCCCAGTACATCCCTGGGCAGTAACATTAAACATAAAGGCCTTACCCACTCAAATGTTTTCACCTCACCCTCCCATGATCTTAAAAAATGTGCAACACCCTCCCATCTAAAAATTTGGAGCCGTTGGTCAAACGACTGACCAATCAGCATTGGTTTGAGGCGGGTTTGGTTGTGACGCAACGAGAAGCAACTGTTCAGTCTAAACAACATGGCGGCTTCCACGTATGTGATGAGCGTAGCTATCGCGCACGTTTTCTGATTGGTTGATTTGCCCATCTATAACCAACATAGGTTTTTATAGACAGATGGTTTATCCATTCAGCTAACCAGTATTTTCACCCCTTCCCAAACCTTTCCAATGGAAGGTTCCCAGATGGATAAGCGGAGCAAATGCAAAGCAATCCATATGGCGGAGTCAGGTTACAAGAAGGATTTTGTTACGTAACACACCCTGGCAAGTTGAGGCATACTCTCTTATTCAAATGATGGTCTGTAGTTTTGCTAGATAAATGTCTCATATATATATATATATATATATATATAAGGAGGTGCCATAAACAAAGCAGGGACATATGTAATAAATTAATAAAGTTAATAAAATCTTAACCACTTCAAAGCTCCTATTAAAAATAAAAAATAGTCCTCCCCAGAGCAAAAATAAAAATTTCAACCCACTCACCCAATTTTCACCAGACCCATCCAATAAATATTGACCTGTCCCTTAGTTGTTTTAGTGACCGATACAATCTGCAATTCTAGCACCAACTATTTGGTCTCTTTGGTAATCTTGTTAATTGCCTCATGTTGCTTAAAAATATCAATGTGCAAATTTTCAGACATCTATTTTAGCCTAAACATTATTTTCACACCTAACAGTAACTTGTTAATAGAGTGAAATTAGGAAATAATTAGCCTAAAAGTGACAAAAAACACAGTAATGTTTAATTAGCTAAGATAACATTTGATTCAATAACTTATTACATTTCTAATTACTCAGACAAGAAAATGAAAAACAAAAAAATCCATTCTGATTGGCTGGGCCAGTACTAACTCTGACTTTGTTGAGGCCCTTCCTGGCTCTTGTGTGGCTTTGCTGCTGCTTTAATGTAACAATACTTGTGGTGTTTCCATTGCCTGTTACTTCTATGTACAATAATCATAGAATAGTCCCATCTAGTGGTGAAACCTTGAGTTGTTTGTTGCACAGTGCAATCATTTAGAAATTCTTTACTTATTCTGGCTTCATGCTATTTCCTCATGGCTCAATATTTTTTCATATTATCTTTATCAGACTCTAAACATAAATCAAACTATTTCCATTCAATTTGTTTGTTTTGTTTATTCAGTTCATTCACAATACCTCTTCAAGCATTACACTAATACATTTTTAAAAGTACAGAGTAGATTGGGTACAGCGAAATGGGTCTCCCAAAGAAGCACAAAAAGCTTATAAGTAGGAGCCCATAGTTCTTGAACGGGTAGGTACTGACAAGGTACAGTGAGACACAATACACACAAAAAATGTACAATGACATATATTACAACAACATACTCGCTCATACAAACATACCAGAGTCGGCGGCAGAGCAGATCTACTGGAGGGGCATTGGGTCATCAGCGGGGGGGCACTGCCATTTCAGAAATATTTTAATGCAGTGGCGACATAGTCCAACACCAGCATATTTGAGCCGAGTTGAGCATTTGGAAATCCCACTCCTCGCTCACTGCGCAATTGTTCACACTCCACCTTTTTCAACCGCTCCGCTCAAACCCGCCCATCGCTGACATGAAAAATAACGACACTCCAAATTAACTCCAATAATTTTTTAAGTTATATTACAATATTAACAAAGCCCATCCATTGTGTGACCATGTATGTCGATCACTGAAATATTGAAACTAAATCGAGTTGAATTGTTATAACGTTGTTTAATTTAACATGACAGTGTGACCCTGTACATGAAAAAAACAGTTACAAAAAACAGTGCAATCTCATTTTACAAATATACTGTAGGCTCTATGTGTTTTCTATATACATTGTGAAGATAAATAATGTGGGCATTTAACGAAAATAGGCTTTAGCCTAATGTAATACAAAAAGAATGAACAAAATAATTGAATTGCTTGTTTTATAACTCGGTCTAACCAGTAAATATACATTGTTTCTTTCTGTGCGCATGTGCACGCAGTATTCACTATCGTGCTTGTGAGAGATAGTCCTATATCTTGTCAAATTCCATAAAGAGTCTTTAGTCGTGGCCACTGTATGGGCATTCTGGGCCGCTCAAACATCGCTCCGCGCTCAGGTATAACTGCGTCCGCTCCTCGCTTTGCTCCCACTCCGCACCGCTCACATACTTTGTCCAACACAGCAGAAATGTTGATCAAAAACTAAATACGTTTTCCTTTATTATTATTAATTGTTATTTCATTAGAGAATTTTGTTTTTTATGTTAATTTCCATATCATGCCACCATGTAGCACATCTAACTTTACTCCACTTAATTTGGGAACGCACCGCGGGCAGGAGAGAGACAAAGAGAGTTGCAGATTCCAGCTGGCTTGTCATTTTGTATCTCCTATTTAATATAGGAAACATTTAAAAGGAAATCATGAAAGAAACAAAGACGAGGCAATAGGAGTTTGCAGTTATCGGTTCCTTCTTCTACTGACCATATTTAAACTCAGATTGGTGAGAGGGCTTATTAACATAGGCTACAATCAATGTGATTTGGAACATAGACAATAATATAAAGACTAGTCTCCTACTTTGCCTTTGTAGAATGGAATTGGTGAGTCTTCAATAATACATTTTCCAAGCATTTACATTAAACACATGATCTACGGAACTGACTTAAACGCATTCCATTCAGATAGCCAGTTGAGGAGAAATTAATGAATCTCAGTACTTACATAGAAATATAACTAACTGCCTATGATGATGGACACACTGTTAGTTCTATTCTTTTCGATTCCAACCAACAACTTGAAATCGATTCTGTAGGCTGCAGCTCAACCTTAGAAATCAAATGTACAGTAACAAGTTTACTCAGTGACCAATGAGCAAAGTAACCTGCTATGCATGCACAACTAAAATAATGCGCTCTCCCCGTTAAGTATATTTTGTTTAAGTTACAGTTTGCACATTTAATATTAAAATAATAACTAAAAGGGATATTTTTTTTTTGCCACGCCATGGCCTGTGGTAGGAGGGGCATGGCCCTCGAATGCCCCACCATAGCGCCGACCCTGAAACATACACATATGTCCCAGTAATCCATGAAAATCAGTTTTTGAATAATTAGATATAGGTTAAGAAGAAATAATGTTTTAGTTGTCTTTTGAAGTTGGAGATAGAGGCCAACACCTTAATACCATCATCAACCTTGTTCCAGATCTGCGGACCCCTACAAACAACACTCATACTGGTGCGCACATGTCTGCGATGTTTTCCAAATATAAGTGGTTTGATTCTTGTTTGGTATGTATGCTGGGGCTGGAGATAGGAACTAGGTTACTCAGTCTAGGGTTCAGACTATTTACAATTTGAAACATTAAACAAGCATTATGACATTCATTTAGCTCAGCTAGTCTTAATAAATTAAAGCGATAGAATAGAGGTCGAGTCGGAGAATTTATTTCTGACCAGGACAACGCCCGTATTGCTTTCTTTTGCAAGGATTCAAGTTTTTTAAGATGACTTGTAAAGGTGTTGCACCATATCACATTACAGTAATTGAGATGTGGTTCAAAGAAAGTTTTATACAATATCATAAGGGCAGACAGAGGAAGAAAATGTCTGATCATATAAAACAAGCCAACATAGTTTGATAATTTATTTACAAAGTAGTCAATATGACATTTAAAGCTAAGAGAGTCATCAATGAGGATCCCTAGAAATTTAGTTGAGTACACTCTTTTTATCAACTGCCCATTAATTTTAATC
The DNA here is from genome assembly GCA_016801145.1 of Umbra pygmaea. Classification (NCBI taxonomy): domain Eukaryota; kingdom Metazoa; phylum Chordata; class Actinopteri; order Esociformes; family Umbridae; genus Umbra; species Umbra pygmaea. Next base: position 18,437 of record JACXGM010005929.1, read on the forward strand.
AGGCATTGAGAAGTATTTTTTTAAAAGATGATTTTTTGTTCAAATTAAATAAAATGAAGTTTGTTGTGTTGCATTTAAACCAGGAGTCAACTTTGGTTAACTCTGAGTTTACTATGTCTTGTAGCATATGTAGGTTCCTGTGTGATGTAAATAAATTTGTGTCGTCAGCAAAGATTATTTTATGAAATATTTCAGAGGAATTTATAAAATCATTTATGTATAGAATGAATAAAAGTGGCCCCAAGTTTGAACCTTGCGGGACCCCATAGATTATAGGCTTATAGAGACCTCTGATACCATAGTGATTTAATTTTTACAATAAGACATCAAAGTCAATTGTGTCAAATGCCTTTGATAGGTCCAAGAAGATACCAACACTGTATTTTCCCTCTTCAATACAGTCGTTAATTTGTTCTAGTAAGTCAAGTATTGCCATACAGGTTGTGCTCTTTTTTCTAAAACCATATTGTGAAGGAACAAGAATATTCAATTTGTCAAGATAACCACTGAGTCTATTGTATACCACTTTCACCAATACTTTAGAGAAAGTGGGTAGAATTGATATGGGCCGGTAATTGCTCATATCATTTTTGTCACCCAATTTAAAAATTGGGATTATCTTAGCATTATTCAAGCATCCACAAATGCACCAACAAGTGAATAAAGTAATTTGAACAGTAGGCTACAGAAGATTCTGTTCATAAATTGTCATGGTGTAAAGGTTAAATATAGCTGTGATTTAAAGAAATACATTATGTTGTGGGGGTGTTGGTACAAGGGGATGTGTCCTCCCATTATATTATATTGTACTGTGCCACAATTCCAATATTCTGCGTACAATTTAAACACTTTCAAGTCATTTTTTTCAGTTACACTGTTATGAAGCCCTGGCAGGCAGGGAAACATAACGCACCACTGCAGACACAAACACTGAACCAAAACCTGGGTGAGGAATGGGGAGTGAGAAAATGGACACAGACAGATGTGGTAACCAAATGGGAGATATTTTCTCCACAGACACAAGGTATATAATAATAACAATAAAATAAATAACAATAATATAAAGAGAAGGGGCTACTACTTACTACTTTTCATTACTGCATTACTCTTTATTGAAAGTAACGAATTAAACTACTTTAATTTACTTTAAAAAATGCTGTTTACATATGTGTCTAGGTTTTTGGTGTGTCTAGGTTTAGTATAATATAATTCTCATTGGACAAAAGTATCAATTTATTAACCTTCACAATAATTTGAATCAATAGTATTCTGTAATCCTGAAGGCCAGTGGAGGGATATTGGAAGCAATAGACAGTGAAGCTATTGAATGTATATTGCAATAATAATACATAATAAATAGGCAGAGCAATCTTTTCAAGAACTAGCAGTTGTAGTAAGTTGATAGGGAGGCCCTAGATGTATGGAAGGATTTTGGAAGCAATGGAGCTAATAACAGTGAAGCTATTTAATTTATATTGCAAAAATAATACATAATAACTAGGCAGAGCAATCTTTTCAAGAATTTGCAGTTGTAGTAAGTTGATAGGGAGGCCCTAGATGTGTGTAGTGATTTTGGAAGCAATAGACTCAACAACAGTGAAGCTATTGAATTTATTCCAATAATAATACATAATAAATAGGAAGAGCAATCTTTTATAGAATTAGCAGTTGCAGTAAGTTGATAGAGAGGCCATAGATGTGTGGAGGGATTTTGGTAGCAATAGACTCAATAACAGTGAAGCTATTGAATGTATATCGCAATAATAATACATAACAATCTTTTCAAGAACTAGCAGTTGTAGTAAGTTGATAGGGAGGCCCTAGATGTATGGAGGGATTTTGGAAGCAATGGAGCTAATAACAGTGAAGCAATTGACTTTATATCACAATAAAAATATATAATAAATAGGTAGAGCAATCTTTTCAATAATTAGCAGTCGTAGTATGTTGACAGGGAGGCCATAGATGTGTGTAGTGATTTTGGAAGCAATAGACTCAACAACAGTGAAGCTATTGAATTTATTCCAATGAAAATATAATAAATAGGTAGAGCAATCTTTTCAATAATTAGCAGTTGTAGTATGTTGATAGGGAGGCCATAGATGTGTGGAGTGATTTTGGAAGCAATATACTCAATAACAGTGAAGCTATTGAATTATATTTTGAGTGATTTTGGAAGCAATAGACTCAATAACAATGAAGCTGTTGAAATGTATGTTTGTTTCGACTTTCGGTTTTGCAATTTGTAGACTGTGCCTAGACGTTCGGCTGAAAGGAGAACGCTCACATTGCTGCACTTTATTTTTCTACATATTTTGATGGTTCTTTCGAGTGAAAACAATGTTGTAGCTTGTTGTCTACCTTACTACGGTTACATAGATCTGCCTATTGTGTAATGAAAACGTTTCGCTTATGATTTATTGAACCGCAAACTGCCAATCTGCCAATTTCTGTCTAACTTTACCGAAGTCAAATCTCTTACTATCTTTACAGCAAATCACAATAACTGATCTTGCGTTGTTGCTTCAACACGTGTTGAAGCAACAATGCATAGCTTCTTTGATGGTATTATAAGCCCTTTACCAAAACGTGTCCTATTTTAGCTGACTTCATCCTATACAGAGCGAAAAGGACAATGGAAAATAAATATGTATTGTAAGCATGGGACAATCCTTCACATTAACAAGGCTAACATTAAATCAGGGGGATGCAATCACAATATTACATGTGTAGATTGTTGAACTATTTGTATTTTTTATTTGTTTAGACAAAAAAATGGTACATTGATTATTCACAAATATACTGTTCAATAGATGATACTCTAGGATATGTTTTCATTGAATTGATCACTGTTCAGGTACTGTATGATTACAATTACGATTGACAATTTAAATGTGCTGTTTAGACAATAGGCAGTTTGGACTATTTTTTTAATTAAATTAGTAACGCATAGTGAAGATTTCCGTGAGTTCAAAGGACTACATGAAAACACAATGTTGTTCGTTACCCATTTTTATCCCGCAAAGTGAAACTGTACTTTGATATTCTGTATAAATACTAGCTATAGTACAACTTTTCGCAAAGGAATAAATAAGACAAAAATAAATAAGTCATCACTTAGACCTACTGACTTATATTTATAAACGGAAGTTAAATAATCAGATGATTAAAATTAGCTGGAATCGAAACGCGGTCGTCAAGGTTGAAAATACCCGGTCAATGCCATGTTACGGATATCCACATGATTTCTTTGCCACAGTCTAAACAGTGAGGCGCAGATGGCTCAGTGGGTAGGGAGTCAGACTTGTAGTCAGAAGGTTGCCAGTTCGATTCCCGACTGAGCCAAATGTTGTTGTGTCCTTGGGCAAGACACTTAACATGATAAGTATAGACCATTTATTGGCAACTAAATGCACCGATTGATGCCGCGGTACGAGAGGCACCAATTTAGAATAGCTACATTTGTACATTTTGCCCGAAAAGTTTGATTCCCAGTCTCATCACAGAAGTTCACATAAGTTTGATGTTTTGGAAACACTTCAAATCAAGATGATTGTATGACATTATGTTAGGAAAGAGTTTGTCTCAAAACAGTTTTAATTAATTCAATTTCCCACAACGTTGACAAATTGTAATTATCAACCCGTTTTGAAACTATGCAGTTTGTGATGAAGGATGTGAATTGTTCCGTCCGGCCACAGAAACATCTATCTAACCATGGTGGATTTAAGCTTATGACTGTTGTGTGCCATAAATAAAGATGTCAGCCTACGTCACTGACAAATAAAGGTTTCGAGCATTTCAAAAGCCTCGACTCAAATGCTTCAATTATCTCTGTGTTTCAGAAAGCCTCATTTTGCCCATCGCTACCTCAAATGGTTCAGAAGGCCTTGATTTCCCTTCACTACAAAGAGGGGTAAGCAAAATGCTAATCATAAATCACCCATGTCATCCAATAGAATAGAAAAGCCTGTACAAACTCTCTCAAACTAAAACAATTCTTGTCAAACAAGAAACTCATTCTCTGTCTCTGGGCACTAAGCAAAAGAACAAAGGGCAACAAAGGGGTTTAAATAGTAGGAAGTGGCCTCTGATTGGACCCACTGCCCTGCATGTTTTAGATGTCTCCCTGCTCCAACACCTAATTCAAATGAAACTGAGGTTATAAAGACCTGGGGCCTCATTTATAAAACTTTGCGGTGGATTTGCGTCAGAAGTGTCGTACGGACGAAATATAGGACGTGCGTACGCAAATAAATATTCAGATTTATAAAAGCATGCCCACGCATGTCCTACACCTTTTTCCCTTTATAAATCACAATGAACTCTAATACGTAGCGCAGCTTTCCCGGCTACATGTCATGCCCTTATTTGCCCATAAATAGTCAGTGAAATGCCCCAAAATTAATAATAATTGATTGAGAAAGCATGGCAAATACGGAGGAAAACCAAAAAAAGCCACTTCACTCAATGTGAAGTAGAAAATATTATTGGCGAGGTGGAAAAGAAGAGGAAAATGTTGTTTGAAGGGCACAGTGTGCCTATTACCAATGGCGAAAAGGCGTTGGAGTGCTAAAAGGTTGCAGACGCTGTAAGAAAGTCGGGCCGTGGCCGAAATATAAAGTGGTCAGATATCAGTCGATGTCAAAGCGTCTAGCGCTTCATCGCGAAAGTGTGTCTGCCACGGGTGGGGGGAAATTGGTTACATAACAGCAACATGTCTGCATCACAAATTATTTTGACATTGGTGGAATGCAAATGCTTTCGATTAATGAACGCATGTTCATTCTCATTCATTGTCCTTATGGCAACATGAGTGCAGTCAATAGCACCGATTACATTTGGGAAACCGGACAAATTGTGCTTTTTTGTTAGACTGTTCACCCGCCGTGTACGGAAACTTAATGGATTATGCGACAAGCCTATTATACCGACTGACAGGCCTGGCATAACCTGGCTAAGGGTTGGCTGAGATATCCCTCACTTGTCAGTCTGTTCCATCTGGAAAGTGCCAGTCGCCAGAAATCCTGTTATTAATAAATAATATGCATTATTAGGCTATTATTATTATTATATTCTAACAGTGCAAGATCAGCTATTGTGCGTCATTACGCATTGTGATGGCATGGCTTTTCATAACCATCCATTTGATTGTATCTGAAAAATCTACAGATGTCGGTATTACTCTAATTGTAAATGGAAAATAGTTCTGCACAAATGGAATTTATTGCATATTTCAAAATGGTTAAGACATGCGTCACGATGAAACTCATTTAAAAATGAAAAGAACTAAATGCATATAAATGAACACTTTTTCTGTATCTGATTACGACAGTTATACTATGAAAACAATATTCCCCAATGGACAATAAATACTATCTATTATCTATTTATTATCTATCTATCTATCATCTATTTATTTAACTATCTGCACCGCCAGACAGAGACATCGACAAGAATATCAGTTTTAAACATGATTTTGTTCTGTTTACCGTGTTATTTATGAGGATGAATTACGTAACATGCCAATATTACAGATAATCTTGTTTTATTTTGTTTGTTTTTCACTGCAGGCTGATCTTTGTGACATCTTCATATTATTAATAAGAGGCAGTATTTCGATTTCGTTTAAAAAACGCTCTGCACTTTCAGACAGATCTACAGAAGCCTACGTGTTTCATCTATCTGCCGACGGTGTCGCCATTTCTCATTTCACCTGTTTATGTGCGTACGCATGGGTCAGAGTTCTCGTGAAGGACCGCACATTTTCCCGTCAAGTTTGCTTTTTATAAATCCCAATTATTGCGTAGAGAGATGCGTACGTCTTCTTTTGTCCGTACGCCAGCTTTATAAATGAGGCCCCTGGTAGCTTCAGTGGTGAAGCTATGAGATTTCTAAAACATGCAGGGCAGTGGGTTCCCAGGACCGGAGGTGAGAACCACTGTGCTAGAGGGTATGTTACATCCCGTGACTTGTCCCTGTTTGTGATGTTTGGTTGGCTCTTTGTTTTTCGTCTCGCTGTGTCCATCTCTATGTTTCTCCCAGGTGTTCCAGTTTGTCCCAATCATCCAGTTCCTGGCCTTCTGTCCCAATCAAAGACTGCAACAAAACTCATCATCATCCGCAATCCATCCGCACCAAGGTTATTGGCCAATTTTCAAAGCCGCACCCGCCCGCCATCTGCTGGTAACAATATGTATAGATTTTTGTGGATTTGTTGGCATCTGTTGTTAAATTTTTCTAAATAATTAGTGGGTACAGTACCCTATGTCCCCAGCGAAATCGATGCCTATGCTGTATACATTATAAAAAATGTCAAACACAATGTCGTTTATTATCCATTTTTGTCCCGCAAAGTGAAAGTGTACTTTGATGTACTCTTTAAATAGCATATGGTACTACTTTTCACACAATGCATTCTGGAAAATAGAGTAGGCTACAATATATACAATATTTCTCATCTTTCTTAACACAGTAGCTATTAAAACAAACAAGGCTTTATTTAACTTTAAAAAAATGCATTCTACTTTTCTAATCTAAATAATATGCCTACTACAAATAAAATTACAAAAAATGATATCCCTATGAGATATTTGAAATTGCAAACTCCTGCATCTACAGTATATAAATGCAGTAACAATCAAAGAATGGACTACTGTGTTATACAGTATATCAGATGTGGCACACCCACAGTTTTTTTTTGTTACGCTACTGGTTCATACCAGTGGTGTAGTGCAGGTATACGCCGTATACCCACTTCTTTTTCAGTCTGCATTGCGTATAACCACTTCTAAATCCACTCTGATGCGCATCATCATTTTACAACAAGTAAATTCCTCTGAGCCATTATGCCAGATATTTTATTACATGACTTCAAGTCCAAACATTTACCCGCCAGTGTGGCAGTTAGCCTTCTGAGATTTACTTGCCAACCTGAAATTCTAATTGCACTTGGCGATTGTAAAATTTATATTTTTGTTATATACAGTGCTCAAAAAAATTAAGGGAATACTAAAACAACACAATGTAACTCCAAGTCAATCACACTTCTGTGAAATCACACTGTCCACTCAGGAAGCAACACTGATTGACAATCAATTTCACATGGTGTTGTGCAAATGGAACCGACAAGGTTGAAATTATAGGCAATTAGCAAGACACCCCCAATAAAGGAGTGGTTCTGCAGGTGGTGACCACAGACCACTTCTCAGTTACTATTCCCCCTGGCTGATGTTTTGGTCACTTTTGAATTCTGGCGGTGCTTTCACTCTAGTGGTAGCATGAGACGGAGTCTACAACCCATACAAGTGGCTCAGGTCGTGCAGCTCATCGAGGATGGCACATCAATGTGAGCTGTGGCAAGACGATTTAACATAAAGATGTTAAACTGTAATTTTTTGTGAAGGGTGGGACACAATCATGAAGTGGAACAAAATTTATTGGATATTTAAAACTTTTTTTTTGGAGCCTGAAATGTGGCAAAAGGTCGAAAAGTTCAAGGGGGCTGAATACTTTCGCAAGGCACTGTATTTCTATAGCCCACCCCTGCCCCAGCCTAATTCACTCAGTACTCACTCTACTTATAGCTATGCAAAGAATATAAAGACCTAAACACAATAGCATTTGGCACGGTTTACAAACCCTAACAGAAGCTACCTGGTAGCTTCGTCCCATATATTTTTAAAATGTTCTCTTATGATATAGCCAGCAATATTAAAGGCTTTTTATAATTTTAAGAAGAGTGCCTTGGATTTCCTTCTTTCTAATATACATTTCCTAATATTGCAATTATTTCATCTGACATTAATATTATACCTTTTTAACAGTTTACATATTTTTATTGGAAATGTGTAGTATTTACAGGCTTAGGCCACAGCATAGATTTAACTAGATATTTATGTTTGCCCATAAATATGTTCTTTCCTTGTCCCAAATGCAATTCTATAGCCCACATATTGTTTCCCCAGACTGTGTGATATGCGGTCATTGTTTGATATTTATTTCATGTAGTCTTGTATTTGGCCATATACATATTCTTTGGTATATAAATCAGTCCTTGGAGATGTATGTCTTCTGCGGTGTAATGATTTTACACCAATGATTTATTGGATATTTCAAACTTTGTTAACAAATAAAAAACAGACAAATTGGGCAAGCAAAATTATTCAGCCCCTTTACTTTCAGTGCAGCAAACTCTCCAGAAGTACAGTGAGGATCTCTGAATGATCCAATGTTGACCTAAATGACTAATGATGATAAATAGAATCCACCTGTGTGTAATCAAGTCTCTGTATTCATGCACCTGCTCTGTGATAGTCTCAGAGGTCCGGTGAAAGCACAGAGAGCATCATGAAGAACAAGGAACACACCAGGCAGCACCGAGATACTGTTGTGGAGAAGTTTAAAGCCAGATTTGGATACAGAAAGATTTCCCAAGTTTTAAACATCCCAGGGAGCACTGTGCAAGCGATAATATTGAAATGGAAGAAGTATCAGACCACTGCAAATCTACCAAGACCCGGCCGTCCCTCTAAACTTTCAGCTCATACAAGGAGAAGACTGATCAGAGATGCAGCCAAGAGGCCCATGATCACGCTGGATGAACTGCAGAGATCTACAGCTGAGGTGGGTGAGTCTGTCCATAGGACAACAATCAGTCGTATACTGCACAAATCTGGCCTTTATGGAAGAGTGGCAAGAAGAAAGCCATTTCTGAAAGATATCCATAAAAGGTGTCGTTTAAAGTATGTCACAAGCCACCTGGGAGACACACCAAACTTGTGGAAGAAGGTGCTCTGGTCAGATGAAACCAAAATCGAACTTTTTGGCAACAATGCAAAACGTTATGTTTGGCGTAAAAGCAACACAGCTCATCCCCCTGAACACACCATCCCCACTGTCAAACATGGTGGTGGCAGCATCATGGTTTGGGCCTGCTTCTCTTCAGCAGGGACAGGAAAGATGGGTAAAATTGATGGGAAGATGGATGGACCCAAATACAGGACCATTCTGGAAGAAAACCGGATGGAGTCTGCAAAAGACCTGAGACTAAGACGGAGATTTGTCTTCCAACAAGACAATGATCCAAAACATAAAGCAAAATCTACAATGGAATGGTTCACAAATAAACATAACCAGGTGTTAGAATGGCCACGTCAAAGTCCAGACCTGATTCCTATTGAGAATCTGTGGAAAGAACTGAAAACTGCTGTTCACAAACGCTCTCCATCCAACCTCACTGAGCTCGAGCTATTTTGCAAGGAGGAATGGGCAAAAATTTCAGTCTCTCAATGTGCAAAACTGATAGAGACATACCCCAAGCGACTTACAGCTGTAATCGCAGCAAAAGGTGTCGCTACAAAGTATTATCTTTAACTTTGCACGCCCAATTTTTCAGTATTGGAAAAATGGTACAAGGTCTATCTTATGACAATCACTTTATACATATTTTATTAGAACTAATTTCTCTTTTGTCCTGTAGATCATGTTCCTTAATGGTGCATCCAACAACACAGCCAGTACTGCACTTGATTTGGGTGATTTGGCGATTAGGGTGGCCATACAAGTGTGTAATGCTGGAGTACATTTATTTTGAAATTCACTTAGTATCCTTTAAACAGTGCAAAGTGTTTCATCAGCCATTTATTAGGCATGTAATTGTCAGGGTTTATTCAATGCTGTATTAAGTTTTCATTAACCTCTTGTGGGTTTTATTTCTGGTGGATGGATACTAATTTCAAAATCGGATGTGTTACAGAATAAGAGGTGACCAGGGAGTTGAAAATGTTGATATTACCCAGACTATGTTCGCTGTGAGAGGCACAGGATGTGGAAGCTTTAAAAGTGGTAAAAGCATGCACAACCAGAGGTAAAGTATGCCTTTTGCAATACTGATATTTAGCAAATTGGCAAGATCCAAGTAGGTACATGACATGTCTTGTTATTGTTGGTGTGCTCTTCATTGTGACTACTCCAGTTGAATTGCTGTTTGGCAATTATTTTACATAGTTTCACTGACCCGTGTTGAAGTTTTGTATGCACTTTTGAATTGTAGAATTGAATGCCTATGGAGGGATGTTTGGACAGGCGTTACACACGTTTACTATGACGTGTTACACAGCCTGGAGGAAGATGGATCCCTCAACATTTCAGATAGTCTTCATCTCTTCTGTGCCCAGTTCATCTTTCTCCCTAGACTCAAGGCTGATTTGGCAGTTTTCTGCTGGGTGGAATGATCATCCCATCAGGACAGAGGGTTTCGGTTCCCCAAACCAGCTGTGGGAGCTTGGCACGCATTAACACCCCATCAGAGAGCCAGAGGTGTCTGAGGAAAATGTTGCAGTTAAGTAATAATGGCATCTAATGTAATTTACATACTGATAACACAATCTTCTCTTGGATTAAGGAAATCCAAATTGAGGACATTGATTGGGAGAGCTCAGGGCTATCCCATGGTAACTCTGCCGCCCCAGGGATTACAGTGCCAGAAATTAAATGTCCATTGAACGCTGGAGACATTGAAGCTCTACGCATTGCCATAGATCCCCTTTCTCCATCATCTAGTTTTGGAGGAGCCATTTATTTTACCACACTCTCACATGCTTTGTACCTACTTGACCATCATTGAGATAAGCCATTGAGATATACCAAGCATTGGTGGACATCAAATATTTATTTTTAATGAAATACTGTACTTAAGGTAATTGTACTTTACTTGAGTGTTCTATGAGCTGTAGGTTAGTTTTTAGTAAAAAAATTGGTATTAAGGAAAAATAATTTGCTTGTGAAATACAAATATTTGAAGATTAAACCAGTGGCTGGTCAAGTTCTGGCCACATAGTCATGTCTCAGATGTATGTGTTGATCTTCGGATTTATTCCTGTACAGTTTTTGGATGTTTTTATTTAAGTAAATGTTTCAATCTCTAAAAATCGAATATTATGTGACAATGCCCATATGGAAATACTACAATTATATACTTTGTGAAATGTCTCAAATAAAATCAATTAATATGTCATACACATATGTTTTATGTTTAGATATGGTTTGGGTTACATTCCAAAAGATAAAGCATCTGAAATACCTCAATGTTACTGGATCAGTATTTCAGGGGCCAGGACAAAAATAATGAATTTGTTAACATGTGGAACAATGTTAACATGTTTGTTAATGTGGAATGTCAGTGTATTGTTTATATTGACTGCTAATTGACAACCAACTGTAGTCATCATTAAACATCCTACAAAATAGAAAGAATAAAATAAACCAAATATATTACGACATGAGTCTGAATGTATATGCACTGTACTTGAACCATGAAACATCTAGTACAGCATATGATTTCATATGATGAAATGCCTCCCCTAAAAGGCAGATGGATTGTATTACTACATGCAGCAACTGTTGGGTAGCAAACTGTATGAACACCATGCTGGGTGTGACTGAACTCCACAAAGACTCTGAAGTTTCTCTTCTCTTCTGGAAAGATAGGAATGTGGCCCTATCCTGTGAGCTACTGCAGAAACATACTATGAGAGAGGGCAGCTGGATAGTCATCCACCTCTGGATGATAACCTTTTCAGAGACAGATAAAGCAAACAATCATGTACATGAATGATTGGATATTTAGTACAGGTAAACCCTGACAACTTATTTTATTGTAAATACACTTATCTACAGGGTTTGTAAGAAGAAACTATATAAGAAACTACATGCTTCCAGCCCCTGCAATAAGTCCTGTAGATGGTTCATAGTGCTCACTTCCACCTGTTCTTTGTTGGAGCCCTTCTCACTGAACTCAGGATGGCATGTAGCAAAGACAAAGTCAGCATCAGCCTGGTGAGAAAAACAATGTTGCATTGTGACAATTCCAAAACAAAATGGCTTAATGATGTGCAACAATCCTCTACTTGTAAGCAACAATATCCTGACATATATTTTTCACCTGATAAACCTAGCCATTTGGACAATACTTACAACTTGGAGGTAAAGAAGGATCCAACTGAGATCATGATGGCACAGGCCATTCAAATGCAACACACTGTTATCTATGTGCACTGCACTCTGATACACTATGACACAAAGCTTGTTGCCTTGATGATTTACTGTTGAATTGTTGTCAATTCCCGTTGTGCACAGGCACATTCTTTAAAGATTATTTTAGAGGAAAGACCACGACCTACTTTGTATATACTGTATTTGTGTATGTGTATCACCCTTTTCAAGAAACTGAACTATATAGAGGTTTTAGATATGCTTTTGCATTTATTGATAGTACCAGTGTTAAATGCTCTCCAGATTACATGTATACATTCTGTATAACTGTCTGACCCAAGTCACATAAAATGTTGTCATCTATCAGGGATGCACAGATATCAACACTGGTGCCAGATATTTGTCTAATGTCAATAATTTTTTGTCACAAAGAAACATGCTTTGTCTTAGCATGAAGAACATTATTATATATTACTGTCCTTTGAAGCCATAAATGGGGTTCCCAAACCTCTCCTCAGGCTTCCAAATACAGGCCATGTTTTTGTTTTAACCCTAAAATGAAACACCTGATTAAATCAAAGTGTAGTTGACAAATTGAATCAAGTGTGCTAGATTATAGTTAAAACTAAAACAGGGAGGCCTGAGGAAAGGTTTGGGAACCTTGCTCTAAGTGTATATTTTAAAGTCAAAGCATTTCCGGAATCGCATTTCTGACTTGTTTTTTTTAACCACAGCGCCATTTTTAAATCCAGAAGTTCAGCAAACATGGATATGGACGAAGTGACAGAGATTGATCAAGGAAGTGGAGAAATACACAGATCTATATAACCCTACTTCTGCAGTTTACAAAGACTGCCAAATGGCAGAGAATTGCTGGTGAGAGGTTGCCTCACGTCATTTTGCAGGCTGTAGAATGTATTGAGATGGAAGAACATACGGGACAAGTACGCCCGCACTCGTAAAAAACTCGCAACACAAAAAAGCCCCAGCATTTCATTTATTCCTGTCTTGGCTGGCACACCATGTAAAACATTGGGCTATGGAGTCAAACTTTGACGATAAGGTAAATATTTGTTTTCTGAACCTCTGTGTTTTGGTTAACTAGCTAGCAATGCCATGCTATTTCTGCATCAAGTGGATGGACGAGTATTTCATATTGGTTACTTGCCAATGTTATGTTATAATCGGTAAACAATTATAGTTGTACTATCACTGTAATGTAGTCTTTCCTTCCCAAAGGTGTATTATTAATTCATTCAATGCTACAATATGCAGTGCCTAGCCTAATAACTTGCAGCCTTTCGGTACTGTACTTAAAATGTGCACATTTCCAGTATACAAAGGTTATGGTTCAGTGAAACCGAAATGTGTAGCTGTAACACTACCTACCTATGTATGTGTAATATATTGCAATTATATTACATGTTATAATTTTATCTGCCTTGGAAATAATACAAACGCAACAACGTATCGATTTCAATGTAGCAATATGTCGTATTCATAGCTTTGCCAATCTGTAAATAAACACTATGTATAATTATAAAGATTCACCTACAAACTTAGACTACTTGCTTTTCTTTCAAAATCACAGGATGGAAGTGACTCTACAACCTCCTACTGCTTCTACAACCCAAGCTACACCCATCTTCTCCATCGCCCCTCAGAGTACATATATTACAGTCAGCAGGAACTGAGATCTCTTGTGTGGGTACCAGCTCATATAGGAGTTGTATGAAATAAGTTAGCAGATGACTGTGTTAACCAAGCAGCTGGAAATACAAGCAATAGATATTCAATGGGAATTTATGGAAGCTGATGAAGAATAGGGATTCAGCTTCCATAAATACTATTTTACGGAAGGAACCACATTTTATAAGAGATATTAAGCTTACAGTTCAGGGAAATCAAATTACAGATGATAGTGCCATTGCAACAACTTTGAATAGTTTTTTTTTATCAACTCAGTTAAAGAATTAGGGGAAAATGTTCAGAGAAAGGAAATAAACTAGTCCAATTGATGATGTAGGTAAAGTTTTTAATCTAACCAAGACAAATCAAATGCAAGTCAACAAAGTTATTAGGTCATTGAAAAATTCTAAATGTAGAGATGCTCATCAATTTGATACTATGTTTATTAAAACTCACAAAGATATTTTAACCCCTGTCATTTGATAAATTTCTCATTTGAATATAGTGTTTTTCCTACTGCATGGAAAGCCATTGTTACTCCTATTTCTAAATCTGGAGATCAATATGAAGTTAGTAATTATAGACCCATAAGCATATTGCCAGTACTCTCAAAGGTTGCAGATAAGATTGTCTTTGAACACCTGACATCCCATCTTAACACAGTTAAGTCTGGCTTACACTGTATGCAGTTTGGTTTCAGAATAAATCATTCTACGGAAACAGCTGTTTTACATTTAATAGAGTAAATCAAATTTAAAGTTGACAAGGGAGGATTTGTTGTTGCTATATTTTTAGATTTACGTAAAGCTTTTGATACAGTTAATCATGCAGTTGTCCTTTCTAAACTGTCTACATTTCAGCTTTAACCTGAAGCTTTAGCATGGGTATCTTCATATTTACTAAATAGAGAATGTGTAAAAATTAAAGGGGTTAAGTCCAGCAATCTGCGTTATACAATAGGTGAACCCCAAGAATTAGTGTTAGGCCCCTTGCTATTTAGTCTGTATATTAATGATCTCCCGCAACAGTGTGAGGGGATACAAGTACAAATGTATGCCGATGACACTGTTATATTTGCACATGAAAGAACAGCAGAGTTAGCAGCTGAGAAGTTAAAACCTGCTACAGAAAGGATTACACCATAGAGATGGAATCTATAGAAGGACTTTGTGTGTGTGTATATACGTACATTGTCAAACAATGATTTCCTATGCATTAATGCTGTTTTTTTGCTACATAGTGATGCACCTGCCATGGGTCAGCAGATTTACCGTCACTACAGAGTCAGATGGATGATTGATCAATATATTATAACTATTAGCTAGGTGATTGTCATATCTGAATCTTCCTATGCATTTATGTTTTAAGATTTGTCTTTTTATCAATAAAGACCTGCTGTTAAGTCATGTTATTGCTCTTTATTGGCAGTAATCTGCACAAAATTGGAAGCAGGTATAAGCAGCACAAAATATAAATATATAAAAATAAAAACTGTACAGATCAACTGTATACATAAACTATATACATATAAGCAGCACATCACAGCCATTTCTCGCGATTAAACATTAACAAAACTTTTGCCCCTTAAATGTACAGACTTCTGTCTTTGTGGAGAGGTTTGGGCAACCGTAAATCTCAGAATTTCTCCCAAATTACGTTCTCAGGAAACTATTTTGAAAACCTAAATTACGTTCTATGCCAACCTATTTAGGGTGTTTTTACGTTTGAACTGCACGTTTTGTTATTAGGCTATATTTGTACTTGAATTACATTGCTCCGGTACATTTCGTTTAGCGGATTTATGCGAGAACATTCCATACAT
>JACXGM010005930.1:0-33940 GCA_016801145.1 Umbra pygmaea
CATCCTGTGCCATATTCACTGTGTATATTTGTTTGAAATGAATTTTACATATCCAAAAATGTCAAGGTCTTTTCTTTAAAAAAACATCAACCATATGTTTGTACTTGCCTCAGGTCCAGTGTAACAAGAGTTTAACTTTGGGTATGTTTTTTTAGGCAGAATTTGACAATTAGGGGGCGAGGCTTAAGAGGTTAATTTATGGATGATTGAGCGGTCAAACATGACTGATAAGATTTGTATGAAACGGAAGGTCTAGATAGTCTGACTGCTACTGTTATTATTCTGTAATGACAACCTAATGAAATAATGCAACAGAAGGAAACAGTTTATTAGAATCAATATTTTAAATTTCTGACCTAGTTTGGATGTTTAGTATGGCATCGTGATCAGGGATGATGGACGGGCGGCTACATAGCTGTATCTCGTGCGATGGTTGCAATTTCAAATCCAGTGTGGCGAGATGTTATTTTGTTTTTCCTATTCCTCCGCTAGGCAGTTTGTTGTTTTTCTAAACAGGGAATTTGTGTATATCTGTTTTTGTAACATTAGTCCTTAACACTAAACCTAACCATAAAATTGAAATGTAATTAGAATCACTATGGAACGACCCAGGGTGTCGTTATGGAATTCATAGCATGTATAACAAATACATGTAGCTGCAACTTAGCAGACCGATTACGTTAAATACCAACATAACAGCAAAATGTTAAGCACAAACATCATAGTAAACAGTGAAGGTTCAATTTTATAAAACTGGAGATACAGTATGATGACAAATGTTATTCATGAGATGTACGGTTGCACTAGTCGTGAATAGTGTCTTCTATGTTGATAATCAGTTTAGAATTTTTAAATGAAGACTATCACATGATTAAAGTCACCTTTCTGAAAGAGATTTATAGTTATCAAAAGTCATTTTCAAAGTAAGCTTCAACCAAATACAGACCTACATAATTTAAGCAGATGTTTTCCTTGTGGGAAAAATGAATGTTCGAAACACGATTTGTGTGTTTGTCTGCAATGTTTTATGGCTATTATGACCAATCCACTCTAGAGACTAATGCTAACTTTGTAATGTCTCTAATGCTGGCACACTTTACAGCAAGCAGGAAAAAGTTGTGTGAACTAAGGGCTAAATGTAGACCATCACATTAGTAAGTCTGTGTGCAGTGGGATAATGTAAATCCAAGTGGTGTTTTGCATCATGGGAACTAACATGTTTTAACCTTGACTTGTCAACTGGTTTCAGTAAGTATGATGCATAATATCATGTGGTGGGAAACATGAACAATAAAAGGTAGTTCATTTTCAGGGGATTCTGAGCCATGCATTACTCACCCTAACCCACTCACTCTGCCTGTCAATTTGGATTGAAAAAACCCTTTCTCTTTCCCTTTCTCCATCCTTCCTTGCTCAATCTCTTGTGGGACGGAGGGAGTGTACAACATGCACATCACATCTGGGTTACTCATGGCACATGGCACAGCAGCAGCGTTGCTGTGGGGCATTGGTTGCCAAGCCACCACCTCAGTTTTGTCTAAAAGCTTAACCTGCGGCTCTCGCAAGCTTATTGTTGCGTTAACGCTCTCAACACTGTTTTGGTGTGTGTGCGGTTGTGTGTAAATGTGTAATGTTTGCACGCTTACAGTATGTGGCACTCTGGTGTGTGTGTCTGTGTGTGTGAATGTGTGCATGCATGCGCTTGCATATGTAAGTTTGTGTGGGGGGTTGACGGGTGGGAGGGGGGTAGAGTTAGGTCTTGTTGACTGATGTAGGTGATGCGAATGTGTCTTTAGTGTTGCTGGGAAAAACTGAAGAGGATGAAACAATGCCAAGCAACACATCACAGCTTTGACCCAGTGCCAAATATAAAGAAACAGATAATGCTTATGCTAAGCTAAGCTAATATTACTGGGACTGGGACACATGGTTGGCTAGCATTAGAGAGAAATGGAGAAGAATTGTAGGCCGAAAGCTTAGATCCTTTATGAAACCCAGCGACTGCAGCCAGTAACACTTGAATCCCTTAAGCCAGCCTATCAAGAGACTGTGAGGTATTTCCCTATTTGAGTCCGTAGCTATGGTACAGTATACAGCGCACTTAAAATAGTCAAACAACTGAAAATGCTGAGACATTCATTCGCCAGAAGCTGGTTTAGTAATCATATTTTGTTTCCAACGGCTTGAGACAAAGTTCTTACATTTGTTTTATGTTTACTTCCTTTAGTATTGTTTCCTTATCTTTTCTGCCCTCTGCCCTCAATTTACTTTCCAGTACCATGGTGTATTGGGACCAGCTAAGGATTAGCTCAGCACATCAAATCTGCTAGTGTTCTCCTTGGCGTTTTGTTAAAAAGTGGTGTGGGAGTTATATTTAAGTACTGATAATGGGTCAAACACCATTGGGATTAAAAATCCCTATCTGTGGCTGAGCCATTCTAAAATCTGCATCATCCAATAAAATGTGACATTATGCCTGATATAATGCTACATTTCAGCTTAACCCGTCACACTTTGCCTTGCTATTATCTTATCTGTTGTGTACCATTGTTGCTACAGCTGCCAGTTTGCAAGACTTTTACTTTAAATAATTAGCTGTGGAACGGATTTGCATAGAAAATAACCAACCTATAATGCCTAAAACCAAATACTGGGTACTTTATAAGGGTAAAATAATAATGATGCAGTTCCTCATTATTATTATTATTATTATTATTATTGTTTGAAATGTTTCATTTAGAATCACTGACTCCAACATACAACTAAAAATCAACCATAAAACAGCATGGGGTTAGGTTTTAGCTGATGGGTGCTGCAAGTCCGAGACAAAATAATTTCCATACTGTTTGTATTTACACTGTCGTGTCTCCAGACCGCAATCGCACATTTGTGGGTGTGTCATTCACTTTGCTCAGAAACCAGCTTTTTACACTACGATAGATTCCGATCATTACTTTCAGGAAGAATTTTCTAAATCTGTGCGAGCCGACATCAGAACGAGAAACATTTGTTGTGTGTAAACGGGTGTGTCTCTCGATTTCCATGCGACCTCCAGAGGTAGAGCATGAGTAATCCCACTTTGCTAACAGCCCAGGAGAAATGTGTATTGAGGCGGATTTTTTCACTGTAATGCTACGTTTAGACCAAAGGCAAATTGAGCGTCTGGAGCAAGTGATTTCCATGTTAAATCAATGTAAAGACGCATTTCCACGCGTCTGGAGGTCATGCAGCGTGATAGATGCGTTTAGCGGGACGCGATGGACGCAATTCCGCCTCGTTTGCACGTCCAGTTCACACGAGGCGAATTGAGCTTCTGACTTAACTTCACACGCGTTACGAGCGAGTGATTTCATTTGGTGATTTTTTTGCATTCATGACTTTGAAGAGAATTGGCGTTTGACGCCCGAGTTGAAAAATCCGAACTATTGTGTCTGTTCGCGCCGATCAATCAGGAGTCTGCTTGCTGCTGTCACATGATGAAGTGACGTTGCTTGTTGCTGACACATGAGGATGTCATGTGATATGATATAAACTCCCGGATTTATTCTACATTCATTCAATGTGGAGGAACGGCTGATATTGGCAGTGAGCAGTAAATAGTTTCTACATATTGTACACAGGGCTCTCAAGTTTTGAAGACAGGCAAGAGTGACATCAAGAGTCAAAGTGGGGGGGGCGGGTTAGATGGCTAGCGGAAATGGGGGTGTTTCATTATTAATTATTATTAGTATTTTGGTTGTTGTTATTAATAATTGCTCAGGCTTGCAGAAGAATTTCCACATTTGAAACAGTTCGGCTCAAGCCTAGCTATTATCAGGGTCATGATTGAGGACAATGTCCCGTCCAGAGACAAGCTGTTTTGTGTTGAGGTTTTGTTCAAACCAACCATCGAAAATACCCTCTTAAATTTGGCAGCACTAAAAACAAGGCTGCGATCTTTGATACCCTCCGAAAATGGTTCAAGACAGTAGGGCTGCACAATTAATACATTTTTTATCTTGATCACGATTTTGATCACACCTAAACAGTCATGAATTAATTGAAAACAAAGAGTAAAATGGTCAATGGTTATTTATGATGTCCTTTACCTGGTCATAGGTTTTAATTAAAAACTTTCCAAAACGGATGAACCCAGCCTTGTACTTTTACTTTGGACTTTTTACAATGCTAAACATTTGACACAAAATGTGTTAGAGCAATATTAACACATTAATTGTGCTGTCCCTTATTCATAGTTTTGATAGTATGGTGACTTTTTTATGTCTCATTGGGGGAAAATGCCTGGCGTCCCCCTGAGCAGGTGCGCACTCTCGACAACTCAATTCAACCTTGAACGAGCGTCAATTTCGCTTCAAACACTCGCTTTATTCATGCATCCTATTCACTTTGGACACGCGAGTGGATTCAAATTATTCAAGCGTACAACTATATGTGATAGAAGCGAATCCGTCTGAACGCGCCTTAAGTCAATTAGCTTGAGCAAATTCATAAATGTTGCTGAAAGCTATCGGAATCTATCGTAGTGTAAAAAGCCCCTTATACTGAAGAATTACCTCACAATACACATTTCTCCTCTTGCAAAGCCACAGGTGTAACAGGAGTCCCAGAGTGGACTGAGAGATGGACTCATAAATGTATACACTACTGTGTTTCTTTTTAATATATTCCAGTGCGTATGGACTGTTGATTTATGTTCTATTGAAGACAATTGTGTAGGTTTTTTGTGCTGTGTAGCGCCTTCCTCTCTTTCACCTGGTACTGATTGGGGACTGGGTTAGCCTAATCACTTAACCACTTTCAGCTGGTTGGCTCAGGCCTTATATTAGTCCTGGTGAATGAGAGGAAAGCGTTGTTCATTATTATATTGTTACATCCGTGGAAGGAGGTCTGAGGTATGGTACATACAGATGTAAGTTGTGAGAAGTGAGTCCTTGTATTAGTTTGGAGGTTTTATGCATACGTTGTGTATATATATAGGCATGTGTGTTTGTCAGCGTTCATGCCGCGATAGAACGTGTTTGTTAAACATAGCCATATGTACGTAATTGTTGTGCTACTCGCTACAAGCATACCCTGCAACTGCATATAGATCGTATCTCCCGGACCTGCTACAGTATATTCAATATAAACCAACCATTCATCTACCTGCTTGGTCTCTCTCTCTCCATACCCTTACACCCGTGACAACAGGTGGGCTCTTTCGAAATGTTCTTAGTGCGCTACATCCAGAGTTCGCATGGAATTCGAGAGAGACCCGCCAGTTTACACACTGTAATTGTGTCTCGTCCCGAGCTTGGCTCGAGTGGATTCGTAAATGTTACTGAAACCTATCGAAATCTATCATAGTGTAAAGAGCCTCTGTGAAGTCAATAATTTCCTTTAACTCTGTACATAAAAGACATGAAAGGGGCCTCCCTATCATATTACTCAGACTACTTTGTTGCAGGTAAATAAATAAAACATCCATCTGTCAGGCTGTGAACTCATCACCCATTAATGAAATGGTTGTTCCAGTTCAGAAGCCAATATAGCCTTTTTTGTAAGGTTCTTCATTCTGAATGCAGGTTGTGGGTGATCCATATTCCAATTGTGGTATATCCTTCTTCTGAGTGGGTTGCAATTGGAATCACTGAGCAATCCCTGATCAATAATTATTTTCAAGTCATGAACCATGCACAGCACCTTACCCAACGCATTCTCATGGCAAGACGTGAGTAACCATTTTGCCACATTACACAGGCAGAATGTGAGTTTTTTTTACAAATTGAATCTCCGTTCTACTGGAACACTTCAAAGAATAGACCAATCATTTACAATTTCTAGTACTTGGGGAACATTTACATGTAGCTCAGTGAAATATGCTAAGTTAGTGAGGTTAAGATTAGGGTATGGTGAGGTTATGGTTGGTGTAAGTTTAAGGTATGCTGACTGTGAGTCATACGTTTTCCTGCCTCCGGAAATGTCACATGTGGACGTATGTTATTTTTATGATTTTGTACGTATCGCCATGAAACCAGCCTGTCTTACTACATGGGTCTGTCAGAATGTGTGTACATGTGTGCATGTCTGTTCATTTGTGTTGTTTTCCGTCACAAGACAAGGAATAAGGATGTCCTCGCAGCCACAGAGTAATACCATGAATGCCATATTATCATAAAAACAATATCGAATTACCATCTGTCCCTTGTATGACTTTGGAATTTGGATCAACAGAGGACTGCAGTCAATAAGCATGTGTGGCTTTGGCTCTGTAGTCCAACAAATTGGATTTAAAATGAAACAATGACTAAGCCATTAAAGTGCAGACTGTCAGCTTTCATTTGCAGGTTTGCATTCATGAACCGCACACCGTGTAGAAATTATGATGGGACAGAAGTAGTCTTAAGAATTAACAATCTTAATTTGTCATACAGTGTTTGATATGTGGTTGCAAATCGTTTGCATGTGATGACTGAGTCCTTGACCGATATAAATAACTGGGTATCATTTCTGGTGTTTTTTATGTCTGGCCTGTCCTGCAGCCAGGTCATCTCCGGTTCCTGTGTGTTTCGAGATATTTTCCCTATAATCTTGTCTGCAGTAAAACGCATGCTCAGGATAGGTGATTGACATGGCCATTCCATAACATTACACTTTTTGGCATTGAAAAAGAACTCCTTGGTTGCATTAAAAGTGGAATAGAGTACGAGTGTTGAGATACTTGATTGTGACTGAGAAGACAAGATATGTACTCTATGTGCACTTCTGAATCAATCCTAATGCTACATAGTTACATAGTTACAATGAAGACAAGTAAGCCAGTTCCTCAGGTAGCAAAACATAGCAAAACAAAACAGCACATCCACCTTAATTTACAGAAATGTTGGATTTACATTTTTTCCTGTTGCCATTACTCTGATACATACTTGTATTTCTCTCATCATTCCTTATCCCTTAACTCTTACTGGTTCTTTTTTAATTCATATTAGGCCATATGTTTTTTTGCGGCTAACTACAGTAGTGTTTTTGCACCTCGTCGTCCAGCTTCTGTAGTATGTCTGATAAAGTACTCTGCAAATGGTAGAAGCTGACTCATACCCGCCTACATTGGGGAGAGTGTTAGTCATCTGTCAGACAGTTCTTTTTTTATGTATTATGGTGAGCATTCTTTGGTCATCTTCTGTGAAGATCTTCTACCAGGTCTCTTATAGGCAGACCCCAACAAATGATTCTAAAATCTGAAAATGCTAATGCAAAGCATCAAGAATAGTCAGGGAGGCTAAGTACAAAACATGGTGTAATTTCTAAATGGTTCATCAAATATGGATGATAATACCCTCAATTAATGTTAATATTCTGCACTTTCAAGTCAAATGAGCTGGACTAAAATAACAATAACGTGTGTCTCTTTTGTTTCACACATTAATGCTGCAGAAAGCACAGTGTCAAATTCACCTATATGAAATAACAATGAAATTACAAATTATGGGATCCTCACTGTACAATAACATTTGTTTGTTACAGTAGACTGTTAACATACTGTATTGGGCTGGGTCATAGCTGTGACTCTTATAATTTGGGAGCTTGTTTGTCACAACCAGACGGTTTAGCAGCCATGCAGTAATGATGCAAGATTATGAGTGGGCTAGGTTTTGTTTGGTGCCATGCTGAACAGAGTTGGTATTTGTTACAGGAAGTGAATCAGAGGGATTTCCTGTTTGTCAGCAGGGGATTCTGTGACCAGTGTCCACTGCTCTGCTGCCCCCAGGAACTGTCGACACTGAAGGCTCTGAAAGGCTGCCCGCAAGACTCGCTGTCCTCTAACAACCGACTAGGGAATACCATGAATGTATTAAGTACTGTCTTTCTCAGAACAAATATATGACCATGTTCAATACTGCGAGAAAAACATACAGGAGTTGTTTTTTCCTAATTTCTTATTCCAACAGGAAGTTATACATATCAAATATCTGTCCACCAACATTGTATACAGTTTAAGAACTCATTTGAAGCAACATCCTGGGAGCAATTGTGAATTGCTTCAACTGTACATGAACTATTTAGAAAACATCAATTATGTTGTATTATTTTTTACGATTATATTGGTCTTTCTATTGCGTTTTCAAGTTATGTTGGTCTAAATAATTGGTTTATTATGTTGCAGCAGTTTAATGCTATCATGGTACATTCCAAAAATTCCAGAGCGATTCAAATTCCATTGAAATGTTTACAGTTAATGTGTAGGGTTAAGGATAAGCGTCAACTTACTGATGTTAAGCTTAGGCATCAAGTTACTGAGGTTAAGGTTAGGCTCTAGAATGAAAAAACAACAACATTCTAATCTGGATTTACAACCATCAAAATGAATGTCAGTTACCTGACCATGACACTACCAAATATGCACAATATTTAATGCTAATTACATTCACAACTGTTCTTTGTGTTTGGGTTGCGCATTGTCAGTCCTTGTCATATTTCAGATATTTTCAGGGATTTACAAAATAGTCCCCTGCATTTAATGCTTTGAATGTTAGAAGCAATAACTTAAAATGGATGCGTGATTGCACAGGTAACCAATGGAGGTCCTAAAGTAGTGGAGTAATATGAGCAGAACGCCTAGTGGAGGTGAGGACTCTTGCTGTTCAGTTTTGAACATACTGTAGCCTTGCAATAATTCTTTTGAGAAGAACAAGAAATAAGGCATTGCAATAGTCCAGGCGTGATGTGATTAATGCATGAATTAAAGTTTCAGCATCAGCTGAAGTGAGAGAGGATTGTAGACAAGCAATAATCTATAGTGATAGATACTATAGTCCTCTGAATTAAACTGCGCTGCACTGTAAACGTCTGTAGTGCCAGATTACTATCTGTGCATTACTGTGCTATTCAAATATTTAATTATTTCAGTGGTCTTTCAACCTTATTAACTTGCACAATATAGTGTTACAATGGAGAGGACTGTTAGATTGTTCCAATGTGACACAACTCCAACATCGATGTGACACCATTCCTGACCACCCTCTGGAATACAAATTGTGTTATGACATGGCTTGACCTACAAACTCACAAATAGGCTTGAAATGAAGCACTACCTTTTCTCTTTTCAACCAAAATAATTGTTCATGAACCCATCATTCAACAAGATATTCAACAAATAACAAGAACATTAACACTTCAACCAATGAAAAAAGCAACTATCCTTCTCACCTTAACATGTTGACAATCTCAACTGAATTGTCCCCATGAATGAAGTTGGCTGAAGAAGATAAATTCTTATCATGTAAGTATTACACAGCCTGTGACCTATGGTAGTCTAGTGGTCCATGTCCTGGCTCCAGTTGACATTGATCCCTGAAGCATAGGTTTACAGCTAGTTCTTCAGTACAATCTCTTCAATCTTAACTGCTTTGTCTCTTTTCGATTAAGGTATTGTGAGAGGATGGTTTTCCTAAATACCATGTGACACACCGCGGGCACAGTTAGGCACAGCCGATTCATATTTTGTCATTTTGTGTTCCGGCTCATATCAGCATGCAGTGTGGGAGGAGAAAAGATTGGGACGACATACCATCGAGAAGTAGAGAGACAACGAAAAGCGACAATATTTTGGGCTGACGACAAAAGCATAGACGTTAAGATACCAAGGCTCGACAGTCAAAAGAAAGTGAGGACTGCATCAGTGATCTGTTAATTTCAACGAAACTTAAGAGTTCCTTATAGCACTGTAGTGTGGTAATATATCTTATTGTCTTTCTCTTTCTCCTCATCGCAAAAAGGATCTCATTTTTATCCTGTTTCAGTTAAGTGTTATACTTCTGTTTATTTTTTTCCAAGTTTGGCATAAAGTTGCCTGTGTACTTCGAGATACTGTACAAGGAACCAGGTCTTCTACAAAGCAAAGAGCATGACAGTGTTTCCAGCATACACAGGTAAATCACTGACATAAATAATTTTACCTTGAGAATAGACTTGTTGGGCAAAAAAGAAGTCTTATAGAATAAGGTACTTATTCTCTTGTTTTTGGAGGTGTGTTTATGCAGTGTAGCTAGCACTTTATTCTGGGATTCTGGAAATACCTTGTTCCTCAGCTTCATATTGTCACTTCTTATAGCTTACTCAAAAGCCATTTAAATAGAGACAGAAGAGGCCTCTCCCACACTGACCAGGTCCAATGAGAAACAGTGAAAAGGAGATGAAAATGGTGGTGAGGGGAGTATGAAATAGAGATCTTCCCTGTGTGTGCTTCACCTGCATCTGCCAGCGCAAAACTGGGTCACTGCCAGAAAAACAAAAACGAAGACAGGATTTCAGCAGCTAGCCTATAAAATAATGATAGAAAACATACTAGCTATGTAGCCAATTCCAAAATGTGTCTTGTATTTGGCTAGCCGGTGCTCTATTTTGCTAGTTAATTATTTAGGTAGCCTAAGCATTAATGTGACACGCAGACGCCTTTCCACCATCACTGTTGGGTAATATTTCTTACACTCTCATGTAATTTACATGAAACTGGAGCAATAGCCAGAAAGACATGTAAATGTGAAAATGTTAAAAAAATTGAATAGATATAGCCAAGAGGTACATATAGACGTCTCATGATGATTAAAGCATGCCGTTACTACAGTACCTACTTCATCCAATTTCATACAGACACAGTACTTGGTTGTAACATTTTTATACATTCTTCACCTAACATACCAGAGGACAGTACTGTTGATAGCAAAGATGATTGTTCGAACCCACATTGTGGCCAAAACATCAGCTCAACATTCAGGGAAGGATCTAATGCCTACCCACGTACAAGCGTTGCTTTTTCCACTTTTTGAAATGTGTGAATGTTTTCTTTTACCTCTCCATTCTGAGCTAAAAAAAAGCTCAAACAGGCAATGCAATGTTAGGATGGTGTTATGAATAGTGTGGAGATAAGAGGCATGTCTGTTCTTCAAGCCTAACTCAACTGTCTAAAACAAAACAAGTGACAGAAGACTTCAGTGGAAGAACACATCATAAAGCTAGTAACTGTCTGGGACTTCATAGTGGGAACATAATAGCAATGAAATTCATTATGTCATATTTACGAAGGAGCTTCAACTTGACCAGTATCTACTATCATATCACAACAGAAGTATCCCTGCTAACTACATGCCTGCAACATCACATCTGTATCTTTTAAACTCAACCATTCTGCTAGTTATCGATAGCAGCATATCTGCAGATATTCTGATTGTCCATTTGGGTGACATGTTAGCATTCAAAGATGTAGTCCATTTAGAACAGCTTCACTAAACAAAACATTGCACCCTCACGTTTTATATATATATATATATATATATATATATATATATATATATATATATATATATATATATATATATATTTATGTATGCACATTTTTAGGCACCCCTGACAATTTCCATGATTTTCATTTATAAACTATTGTTTATAAATGAATAAACAATTGTTTTTAAATGGTGTTTGGATCAGTAATTTCATTTTGATTTATCAAATAGCTGAAGCACACAGTAGTATTTTAGTTGTAAAAATAGGTTTATTGGATTTACAGAAAATGTGCAATATGCATCAAAACGAAATTAGACAGGTGCATAGATTTGGGCACCCTTGTCATTTTGTTGATTTTAATACCTGTAACTACATAGCACTGATTAACTGGAACACACAATTGGTTTAGTGAGCTCATTAAGCCTCGAACCTCATAAACAGGTGCATCCAATCATGAGAAAAAGGTATTTAAGGTGGCCAATTGCAAGTTGTTGTTTTCTTTGACTCTCCTCTGAAGAGTGGCAACATGGGGGACACATAACAACTCTCAAATGACCTGAAAACAAAGATTGTTCGCTATTATGGTTTAGGGGAAGGCTACAAAATACATTGCAGAGATTTAAGCTGTCAGCGTCCACTTTGAAGAACATAGTGAGGAAATGGAAGACCATGGGCACAGGTCTTGTTAAGGCCAGAAGTGGCAGGCCAAGTAAAACCGGTGCTATAGGTAGTTACATATTTTTTGTCCTTCAGTTATTTGATAGATCGAAATGAAATTGCTGATTCAAACACTCAATTCTTTAAAAATGAAAATCATGGAAATTGTCAGGGGTGCCTAAACATTTCCCACTGTCTTTTCAACGTCTCTTCAACCTCAATTGCTTAGAAGGTTGCATAGAACTGTATATATATTTATTTGTGTGTGTGTATATATATTTATACTGTTTAAAAGTGTATATCATGTATTTAAACATGTTCATTTGTTTATTTAAGGTGGCAAATTTAGTCCTGCATTAAAAAACAAAGTATTTTGGTACTCTGCCACCCCCACATGGAGTTTCTATCATGAGCACAGTGACACCCAAACCCTGTAACAACCAACATGGTCTCCCGTTCTCTTTAAAGGCTTGACGACAGAGAAACGTACACACACTGTGAGTTAAACCATGTGCCTGCAGAATGCACATACGCAAACACAGACGATTATGCATGCAGGGACACACCCACACCTGCCCACGGCTGCCCTGGCCTTCAACCTCATTCTCTTTATCGTACTTCTGCTGCACCAAACCCAGGTGGCCTGCCACTGCACCCTGTCTGAGTAATGGCCCCAAAGGAGAGCTGCCCCAGTGCATTCATCACGGTCTCAAGTCTAAACATTACACACACAAGAACCTACAAACACACACAGTCTGAATAAGTCCAAGCTCCTTCAGTTACAAGATGGGAGTTTATCTAAACAATAAGAAAAATGCTTTAATCATCATCTTACATTATGCGTATGTCTTTCTTGTCTTATCATTAAGAAGTAATGCATGTACAGTATGCTTGCCAATTTAATATACAGAGTGCCATATACAAGCTGTTCAAAATAATTACAATTAAAACATGGTTTAATTGTGTTATCATCTTTTACAAGGCAGCAATGTAAAATTAAAGCTCTCAGACTTAAAAAAGAAAAGCAGACTGGGACAGTTACCATTTTCTTTTTAAAACTCCCATTTTGACTTGGATGTGTAATGTGTTGTTTATATAATCTATAGATTAACCATAAAACCTCATCCATGGAATTTAAAGTTTGAAAGCAAGTGTACAGTAGCACAATACATTAGTCAAAACAAGGACATTTTTTATTTCGATTTAGGGTTATAAAGGTTTATAAATCCATGCAGATATTGACTTATTTAAAAAGTGTGTGAAATGTTTGCTTCAGTTTACATAATAGATTCTCTGTATGTAAGATTTCAAAATACTGCTAAAGATCCTAATTGCATTTCTCAGAAGGGGTGAACCCAAAGGATCACATTTAATGAATATGTGCACACGTAAATATCATATCTAACGGCATAGCTAGTGCATTTCAACCTTAAGCGAGCGAGGCTTAGGTATGTAGGCACATTTCCAAAATACCCAATTGTACATTGCCCTTTTAACTAGTACATTATTGATCCATGTATTTGCATCAATAATGGTGTTAATGAGCACCAACATTGCTATCCACTCTTTATGTTGTTCAATTAACTTCACGTAAACTACTTTATATTCCGCAACAAAAAAAAAGACTAGCTACCAATATTAACACAACGACTGCCAGTTGCGTTGACTAATCCTCCAACTAAAGTAGAGTATGTGCATGTTGAGAGTATGTCTGGTTCTTCCCTGTAGACGGCTGGGCTGGGTGAATATCAGTGGACGTGCTGTCGGGCTACCTGCTCAGGCTGTATTTATCTGTTTGAGCGGTGCATTTATGGCGCTTTGCTCATTCATCAGGTGGCGCTGAGGCCATTTATTACCGTTTGCGTTGTCAGTCAAGTCCCAAATCCCTGCCATCCATTTCCCTCCCAATGACAGTGGATCCCTATCTCTCTGCATTGCTGTATGTTTAGCATACCAATCAGTACGGAGATGAGGGGCACCCTGCTCTGTATTCAGCAGGCCGTGCTACAAGGCACCTTAGAGATGGGGAGGAAGAGAGACACATACAGGGAGAAGGGTGGGAGATAGACATAGAAAGATAAGATATACACAGAGCCAGAGAGAAACGAGAAGGGGAAAGATAAAGTTTGGTGGGAGGGGCACACTGTGATGGATAGATCAGGCATTGTCAAAACTGGATGTGAAATAAATAGGGCAAATTGGGTTTTGGATCTCACTCCTACACCAATTATTCACCCTATACTGCTGGTAGAGGGGACTGTACTGAAGCCATCACCCAGCCATCTTGGCACTCCTGAAATTTAAAACATACCATATTTTCATGGCAGAATTTTTGTTTTTATAGTACTTTTTATATTATCCACACTTTAAAGGGGAATAATGACGGAAATCTATGATTTGTCTATGTTCCTACTGTATTTCGTAACAAAAACATGGATAAACTATTCTGCGTAATGTCTTGACAAACTATTCTGCGTAATGTCTTGACAAAAACGTTAATTTTTTGCAATGTTCCGGAGATTGAAAAAGCATATAGCCCGAACAACTCTGGCTAGCCAGGCTGTGCCGCACATCATCAATTCAGTGCTTACTGGACTACCTTCTGGATTACACTTTCCTTTTCATCCTCCAGAACATTTCAGCTAACTAGCTGCTACCGGCTACCGGCTAGCTGATATCAGCTATCCCCATTATTAGCTGAGCTAACAACATTGTTAGCTGAGGTAACCCCTTAGCGCTGAGCTGGACCTAACTCCTGGTTGGCTGACAATGTTGGCTGTTGATGACCCGGAGCTCCACCATTCCATCATGACTGTCCTGCCAACTTGCTCTATCGATGCAGTCCTTTTACAGCAAGTATTCTAATGCAATGCTACCACGCTGACCTATCCACTAACACTCAATATTCCTGGACTGCTAGCATAAGCGGTGCTATCAACTTAGTAAGTAACCCTGTCCAGCGTCTATACAATGGCTCCCTGGACTTCACCTCTTCAAACTACTTTCTGGACAAACTGCTTATCAGACCCTGAACAGTCCATCTGCCAGGGAGCCTACATTCATAGCATGGTATCTCTACTTGCTGTCAGCTAGTATTTGCTATAAGCTAGTATAGCTAGCTTGAACTTAGGCCATGTTCATTTTTTTGCAGTGCTCTTACTAACTCTAAATCTCAATGACTTGTGATTGCTTAATGCCTCTATTTATGTCATTAAGCCTTGTTTGTTGTTTCTGTTAGCTCTTATTGCATAATTTCACTGTAATTCCCACATTCCCATCCACCATGGCTCACATGGTTTCTTTGCCCCTCCCCACACACTCTGTGACCTCGTTTGGCTTCACTGGTTCTTCCAGAGATGCAATCTCTCTCTTTGTCACTCAATGCATAGGCTTACCCCCAGTGCATATTCAGCATGCTATATCTTTGTCTGCCCATAAAGCTCTGAATAGATTTTTGCTAGCTGCAAAAATCCACTCCTTTTTTCACTTTACGAAGGGAACTAAATTACCAGTTCTTGTAGCCATTAGCCGTATCCTCCTCCTACTCCTCCTCTGTACCTAAGGAGATGTTGCGTTAAACTCAGGCCTTGTTGCCCCCATTGATATACCAAGCCCTCTGGTACTCTCATTTGATGACTTCTGTAACTGTGAAAGTCTGGGTTTCATGTATGTCAACATCAGAAGCCTACTTCTTAAAATGGATATATTCAAGGCTCTTGCACACTCAGCTAAACCTGATATCATAGCTGTGTCTAAATCTTAGCTTAGGAAATCCACCAAAATATCCATACCCAACTACAACCTCTAGACCTGCTAGACCTGCTTAAGGTGGTAGAGTCACAGTCTTCTGTAAAAGTAGCTTACAGAGCTCTGTTATCCTATCCAAGACTGTGTCCAAACAATAAAAATATGTTTCTCCAGATGTAAGTCTCTCACTGTGGCTGTCTGTAATAGACCCACTTAAGCCCCCAGCTGTGCCCTAGATACCAATCTATGAACTGATTGCCCCCCATTTATCCTCAGCCTTTGTGACCTAAACTGGGACATGCTCAACACTCCAGCAATTTTACAATCTAAATTGGATGCCCGAAACCTCACACAAATAATCAATAAACCCACTAGGTACAACCTAAAATGCATAAACAAGGGCACCCTCATAGATATAATTTTAACTAATATGCCCTCAATAAACATCTCGTCTTCAACCAAGATCTCAGTGATCATTGCCTCATTGTCTGTGTCCGCAACAGGTCCATGGTCAAACAACCACCCCTCATTACTGTTAAACACTCACTAAAACACTTTACTGAACAGGCCTTCCTAATTGACCTGGCCTGGGTATCCTGGAAGGACCTTTACCTCATCCAATCACTAGAGGATGTCTGGTCATTCTTTAAAAGTGCCTTACTATCTTAGAAAAACATGCCACGCTCTGACCGCTCTCAACCAACATAAAAACATGCCTTAGTGTACGGCTTTAGCTTAAGACAATCCCTGTGATATACAACTCTTCAGGTAAATAAGGAATAAATACACACAGTCATTTAGGAAAGCTAATGCTAGCTTTTTTAAACAGAAATGTCCAGCCTGTAGCATCATTCTAAAACGTTTGGGGACATTTCAAAGTCCGGAAAAAAACAAGAGCACCTCCCACGAGCTGCCCCCTGCTCTAAGGATAGGTAGCACTATCACCCACGATAAGACTAACATAGTCGAGAATATCAACAAGCATTTTGCCATGGCTGGCCATGCTTTCCATTTCTGTACCCCCAGCCTGGCCAATAGCTTCTCGCACCCTGCAGCACCATGTCAAGCCCCCTCATTTCTCCATCACCCAAAACCAAATAGAGGATGTTCTGAAAGAACTGTAAAATCCGGACTTATCACGGTTAGTATATGGAGAGAGAGGGAGACCAGACAGGTAGCAGATCGTTGTTGAATTTGATGAATTAATCAAGGGATGTACAACAGTAGAGTATTGGTGAAAAGGTAGTGAGTAGCACAACAGTATGTATTTAGCAGGATATTATGCTATTTAGAACACAGGAAGTCACAGAGCGTATACATATACTGTGCAGCTGTCTTTATCAGCCAAGGTTTTCAACTCTTGTCAATCACCATATCCTTATTGGCAGACTCAGTAGCCTCGGCTTCTCGAACAACTGCCTCATCGGTTCACCGACTACTGCTTTCATAGGGTCCAATGTGTTAAACTAGAGGGTCTGTCGTCTGGAACTCTGGCTGTCTCTATGTAGATGCCACATGGTTTGATTCCTGGGCCAACCCTTTTCCCTGTATACATCAATGGTGTCACATTCTCTGCTGGTGACTCTGATCCACCTCTACGCAGATTACATTCTTTGATCTGGCCCTACATTGAACGCTGTGCTAACATACCTCCAGAAGAGCTTTGACACCATACAAACACATTCCATGGCCATCAGATGCTCCTAACCTCTAGTAAAACTAAATGCTTGCTCTACAACCGATCACGGCCCATACTTAACAGCCTGACTAGCATCTCCTCTCCGGAGGGTTCTAAACTATAAGATGTGGAAACCTACAAATACCCAGGCATCTGGTCGGAGTGATCATTTTCCTTCCAGACCCACATTAACTACCTCCAATCCAACAGTAAGTCTTGGCTTCCGATTCCACAGTAAGGCCTCCTTCACCCATGCTGCTAAACATGCCATGGTGCAAATGACTATCCTAACAATCCTATTGTTTGGTGATTTAATCTATAGAACTGCCTCTAACTCCCTCTTGAGAAAATTGCATGTAGTCTACCACAGTGCCATCTGATTTCTCTCCATTGTAACGCCCACCACTGCGACCTACATTATATGAGTTTGTGGGCTAACCCGTGTTACACACTCAACGCCTGTCTCACTGGTATCATCTCATATACAAGCCACTTCTTTGCAAAACACCACTGTACCTGAATTCTCTTCTCACCATTGCCTCACCCACCCACAACCGGTGGTTCAAGCAGGTTCATACCTCTAGTCACCCCAAAAGGCCATTCCTATTTTGGCCCCCACTCCTTCCAGTTCGCAGCTACCAACGAGTGGAACAAACTATCACTAAATCTCCTGAACACCATCTCTCTCACTGCCTAAAGATACAATATGTAGTTTTTAGACGCTAGGGGTCTCTCAATGAAAACAATAACAAAAGACGTACTTTGCATTAAAAAAAGCAAAAATAACTATACCTATATTATATATATTTTCTTGTGTACTTACATTATCCTAAATGTTTCAACCAACTTTCAAACCCAGAGAAATTATCGATGTAAATCGAAGACATGGGACGTTTCGTTTTTGTCTTCCGTCAATTGCGTCATATAACCTTTGACTCTTGTTGCTCTAAGTTCCAGGGAACTGCCAAACATATTGTGAATAAAGCTATAATATATTTAACAATGCATTACCTGTCAGTGAAATGTTTTCTGCCGAAGAAGCTAGATCAACGGGTTGACATTGACGACGACAACAAATCCCATGATCCCTCGCTACTTTCCGACATCATCCAAGTACATCTTTTGTTATTGTTTTGATTGATGTAGCGGGCAAAAATGACATATTGTAAATTTAAGGTACAACTGTCAGAGCTACTGTCTTCGCCCATTTATGCTCTAGTGCTTTATTAAAGCCCATGTTATATTTGCACACACCCATCCGCACTATCAATTACGAGTTATTTGCACTGTTACGCTCAAGTGTTATATATTCCATTGTTATAGCCAAACCACTTTGAATACCATTTCCTTAATGTAGAACTCTTTTGCTCTAACTGTACACATACTTGTCTTATTATACTCTGAAAATCTACACCGTGTATCTTTATTTTTATTTATTGTGTACTTCATGTGTAACTCTATTTCATCTCACCCCATTGTGCCTCATCTTGGCCAGGTTACCACTGCAAATGAGAAGCTTTTCTCAATGGCCCACCTGGTTAAATAAAGGTTATATAAAACAAATATATATTATCAGCAATCCTGGGATTTGCAAATCATTTGCACATCTACTCTTTTTAGGGTGAGAGAACAAGTAGGGAGAAAAGTACGCAGACATCAGAAAAGCCCAAATGTCTTGAGTAAAACGCCCTCAGAACCACTTCAGTAGTGAGGGGCTCGTTCTTGTTCTTCCACAGGATGTTCTGTCCATGGAAATCAATCACTATGGTGATCATGTAAAATATCACAATTAGATTATTGAGATTATTCCCAAACAACTTCTTATTCGAAACAACAATTATATTAATAGAATAGCTCAGAATTGTAGACAGGCCTGATGCCATTTTGGGGCTTTGTAGAC
Organism: Umbra pygmaea; assembly: GCA_016801145.1. Taxonomy (NCBI): domain Eukaryota; kingdom Metazoa; phylum Chordata; class Actinopteri; order Esociformes; family Umbridae; genus Umbra; species Umbra pygmaea. Next base: position 19,242 of record JACXGM010005930.1, read on the forward strand.
CAGGATGAGAAAGTCAATGTAGGTGAACAATGAAGAGGTTAAGGAACAGACTTATTTGTTTGTGCCCTGAGCCTTGTGCCTGTTTTGAATGTTTTGAGCTGTTATTTGTTGAGTTTAAATAATGGAAATGGGAGAAGAGCAGTGAATAACCTTCTGAGAGGTAAGAAAAAGTATTTTACTGCAGCTCTGCTTTCCTCATCAGTAATTAGAAGTCAAAACCGCAGGCCATTCTTCCCAAAAGAGATAAAAGAAAAGCAATGCACAGTGCAGTCGTAAAGCAGGCCAGACTCTGCTGTCCAAGAAATGCTTGAACCACTTCAAGGTTTGTGGATTTAATTCCAAATTTGACTCCTGCTACAGTATATAGAATTGAAGAAGCATGATTCCAACTTTGACTCCTGGTATATACGGTAGAATTGAATGAGCACATCCTAGGATGTGTGAGTATATACTGTGTGTGTGAGTATATACTGTGTGTGTGTGAGTATATAATGTGTGTTTAAGTTTATACTGTGTGTGTGTGTGTGTACAGAATATGTGTCTGTGTCTATACACTACATACATACAGGCATACTTACAGACAGACAGATGCACATATCTACATACATACATACATACATGCATGCATGCATGCATACATACATACATACATACATACATACATACATACATACATACATACATACATGCATACATACATACATACATACATACATATATACACAGACACACACACAGTGTATGCACACACAGCCCCTTTTGCGTGCCCCTTCCTTGTTCCAGTACAAAGGCACGCCTGCTGTTTCTATTCACTAATGTGAGTTGTTGTTGCCAGACATTGTCTAGATACTCTGAGATAATGCATTCCATTGGGAGAAACACTTTCTGGTTTCGACAGATATAGAGCACCCACCTCTGACCGTCTTCGTGGTGGCCGATCTGCCTGCACCATGCCAAGCCCCTTTCACTAGATCACACGCATGGCAGTTCACATTGCCTATAGTCATACATCTATGACTCTTTTACCATGGCTTACTCAGTTCCGAAGCTGCAAGAAGATTGAGAAGAATAGCACGCTTTGATTTATATATCTCTCCTCTCAACATAATTTGCATTCCTTTTAACTCACAGATCCATGACCTTCCTTAAATATCAATACATTGGCCAAGTAGGAATACAAAGGTGTTTTAATTTGTATGTCATTAGCTTAGCCAATTCAGGCAATCAGTACAGGCACACTGAGACCTCAGCAAACCAGAAAGTGCACACACTCACACATTGCCTCAAGAGCATAGCGGAAGACCACGTAATATCTGTGTTTTCGGATCCCAAACCTTAGAAACAAATGGACTGTGGCTTGGACAGGAACATCTGCTGAGAGGTAATTATTAAATTATTGAACCAGTCAGGTATTTAAAGTTTCATGGGCAACCATTAGCATCTTATTCTGCCTGGCAGAGGCAGAAGGATGTGGGGCAAACACCAACACAGAGGATCTGACCTAGATAGACGCCACAGTTTCTACTTCAACCAGCCGACGGAGAAGCAAATTCAAGGCCCACTAGGGATTCGGAGAATAGAATATTATGTCGACCTAGGAGCACACGTTAGCCGCAACAGTTCCTACATACCAGCCAGCTTAACACGCAAAAGCAAGGCCAATAGAAGGGACATAACACCATAGTAGTGAAGGCTGTTAGTAGGGAGATATACTTCAAGATGACTGTTGTAAATACCTGTGTGAATTTGCTGGAATTTTGAATGGTGAAACTGCAATGTCCAATTGGAATTTTACAACATGGCTTCTGCTTGTTAAAATAATTGTCATGGTTAGTATCTACATCAAAGATTCACCTGATGCTATGTGAAAAACTAAAGTGTAATCTAGTACATGTTTAAAGATAATGTAGTGACATCAAGATACCAGAAAGCAGCTGAATGACATAATGAGTCTGTGATTGTTTCTATACCCATTGTGTGGTGTTCCGGTCCTTGTGACTCATTTTCAATGTTTCCTAAAAGGAAAATTATACAATTAATATTTTTTTCATCTTGAGACTCATTGGCCTAAGCTCAGTTTTTGTGAAGAACACGTTTTCATTAAGTGCATACTGGACACCCCCCTAAACATTTACAGTATTGTACATTAGGTACATGTAATTTCTGGATCTATTTGATCCAGGACAATACAACAGGTGAAAACAAATAAACCTGGTAAAAATTCACCTTCACTCTTCACAATTTTAACCTTCACTCTTTATTTCTCCGACCTGAACCAAGTGTTTGAGTTTCTGTGTGTACACAAATAATAGCACTTTGATACATTTGATCTAGCTGAGGTATAATATTAACCGTATATGCTGTTTATTTTGCTTTTAACAAAAGAACCACCAAAGGCATTTGACTATTGTGTTTGTTAATTAAAATAAATCTGTGATTTTTAAAGCTACAGACACTGCAGTCCTTGACATTTCCTAAATATGTGTATTTTATATTGTTCTGTATTTAGAATCCTAAAATCATGAACAGAAACAGTTTTAGAGACTATTTACCTGTTTTTTAACCTGAAGTCACTTAGCTATTGGTACCCAATTGTGGTAGCCAGTCCTATTGAGGAGACTTTACCGTACAGTATTGTACTATGTAGAACTGTAATGTGCTGGCAAAACAAAACTTGTGAAACAGACTTAGGTACTGTATGTACTCTAACACTCCCACTGTACATTAACACTCCCAATATAAAATGTTTTTGTTTTATAATCAGGGCCCGATCTAAATGCAATTCATTGTAGAAATGTGTGTTAGTGCTTTAATGCAATGCTAAAATGAAACTGTTGAATTGTGCGTGCCTTTCATGCTAAACGTGAATTAAAGCTTGATGATGGATTGCCAGCTGCCAAAAAATGAAAAAAAAAATACTGTACATCTTACTTCACATCACATGTGGATGTATTTTATGGCCCTAATACAGCTTGTTGACAAATGTAATCCTTCAATTTATAAGATAAACCAATCAAAATGTAATTGAATTGCAATATGCTATTTGCAAAAATTCAGTTACTCGACATCTCTGTGGAAAATCAGCATTTTCATGATAAAATACTGACTGAAATGATTCCAAGATTTGTGATGATGTACTTATTCAGGCCATATTTTACATTAATTGGTTGTCAAAAAACTGCATCTATGCAGATTTGCAAGGTGTGCACAGTTACTGTCACCAAGCCATTAACATTTTTCATACTTTTTTTCGTTGAAAGTTATATGTAAACCGTTACCACCATCAAATACCTACGTAAAGGTACATAGCATCATTAAGCACGGCACTGACTCTAAACAGGTAGCCAGAAGCATCATGCACCTTTTTTTTAAGGGGGCACAGTGTGCACAACACACGGAAAAAGGTGCCCCCAAATACTGATATTAAACGGAAAATCCACTTGGCAAATAAATCTGAGGGGGCACGTGCCCCCTCAGTTTCAATGGGCATGACGCCTTTGGGTAGGGCCTTACTGAAATTACTATTAGTGACTTAATTCTCACATTTGTCTTTTTCTTTCCACTCTCTCTGTGTTTCGTTTCCCTCTTCTTTCCTTTCTTCCTCGTGGAGAGCTCTTTGCCATTGTCACTGGTCTTGTTTTCGTTTGCTCCAACGAAGTCTTGCCTCAAGCTGTCTGTATGTATTAATGTTGGATTAATATGTCCTTAATTGAATGCATTGTGCAACAACCTTCACGGAATATCAACATTTTATATTCACAAACTGACCATGACAAACACAAATGAGTCTTACTCTCATCGATATCTGATGGGATCAATGCTAAGGCCACAACCCTGATCAGATATGGCCCCTAAAAATAACCTATGGATTACAATAAAAAAAACAGTAGATAGGTCATCCCACTTGATAGTTTCGAAAGACAACATATCAATAAATGAACACATATTTGAGTAATCCATCAACCCCACATGTTGGGTTATTCACACAACCCAACTGGTTGGGTTATTTTAAGCAAAATGTGCTCTAATCACAATTGAACCATTAATCTGTTCATGGCAATAATGTGACATGACCCATATTAAGACTAATCAATCAATCATGTGAGCCCACATTGCTCTATCCATTCACACTTAACCTTTGACATGAATACTGTAGCTTTCCCATGTATTGAAACATGACAAACAAATTGCAGTAGGCCTACCGAAAGCTCTTTGTATTAAAGCAAACAGCAAGGTTTGAGTTTCCAAAATATTTTTAACCTATATTTTGGATCCCAGCAAGACATTTTGCTAAGTTGAATAGTGTCAGAATAGTGTTCAGGGTTTGGTGCCGGTAAATCCACAGAGTAAACATCATGTGACACATGTGACAAGTAAACGAGACGAAGAGGCAGCCCGATCCATGACATTCTCAGAGGGGATACGTGTGGTTGTTAACCTGTTTTCTGCCTGCAGCAACGAGAGGCAATTATGGCGTGTCAGTAAATAGTAAAGGACGGCTATTAGAGAAGTGGCTGCCACATCATCAATATCCCTGCAAATGTTGAATGCTCAGCTACAACCTCTTTGAGAATTTTTTTCACCCTGTAAGGGCTGCCAGGTTGGTAAAGTAGACTGATAGGGTAAGAAGAGCACCAATGCCAACCGCTCGTCAGCTCTGAGGGCTCCAGAATGTTCCGGTCCTGCTTTTTCACATGTAAATGCTCCCTCAGCCACATGCTCCAGTGTCGACCCTAAGGCTTTTTCCCATGATGCACTGCACTACTGACCACAATCCCTTGAGACACGCACACAACCGAAATGTTGTAGGATCTTTTTTGATCTAAAGCTGGATCGATTAGCCTCCAGACACTTTCAAATCAACTCGAACCAGTGAATGAGAACAATGATACGTGCCACACTGAGCAATTGAAACAGTAAGTTGCTTCGAGAGCAAATCTGAGCATAGCAGCTAAGCAACAGCTCCATCTCCGCTAACTCTCTAAACTAAAACAAAAGATCTCTTCGCTTCTCAGACAGACAAACACCCACATGAGGGCTGTTACTCCCACGCCCCAGTCTCAGAGGGGATTGGAGATAAGGTTGTCAATCCCTTCTAATTGTTCACACCAGCACTCAGGACATGGCAGGTATTGAAAGGTAAAAGTAACTTAAGCTGTGTCATTTTATTTATTTCTATAATTTAATTGCGGTCTGGCAAAGCAATCTTGGCGGCTTCTTGCTGAAAATGGCATGCCAGCCAAACACCCTAGTAGCTAGATTACTGTATCCAAGCTATAATCTTTGGCAAGTCTGAAACAGCTGAAAGGACACTGACTGTTGATCCTAGGCCTTTTAGCATACACTATGCATTGACACCCATGGATGGATAATGAGTCACCAGTAATGGATATAAAGTCCTCAACAGAACACAAAAAGAGATTAAACGCTACAGCAGACAGCAATATGGCCTTGTAAATACAGGGGTATAAATTCTAATCAGGGTTGTAAAATAACAGTTAGCTCTGCAGTCTACATAATAGCCAAATGGCGTGTGTTTTGAGAAGTGAGTATTACTATGCCCCACAGCCAGCTGCAGAAGTTCCAACAGAGGTTTATTGAGATTCAGCACTAGGGACTTCGGACAGCACCCGCTGACTCCCTGCCGATTCAGCACTGCGACCAGTGGACAGTAGGCATGCCTGTTTATTTTTGACCAACTACCTTGGACAGCTCCAGGTTGGTGTCCTCCGACTGACCATTACTCTATTCTCTGTAAGGACACTAATCCAAGCCAAAGTACAGACAAATTGGAAAGAGAGGCACTAACTAATCGGATAAATTACACACACACAGTTTTAAGGGAAAATAATGCTCCCACTTACACTCTAACAAACAAAAAGCAGAAACACAGACAAACAGACTTGCACATACTCTTTGGACTGGACCAGGGGCCATCGGACACAGCCAGTAGTTTCCCTGAGGAGAGGAACATTCAATCAGGAAGAAAAAAAAGATAGCAAAGAGCAAGGAGAGTGGAGAATAATAAACACATTAAGAGAAAAACAACTGCTTCTCCGACACCCTGAGAGCACTATGAGTTTAAAGTGAGCCAGGTTATGCAAACACGCCTCCAGAAGAAAACGCCACTGCGTGACTGAGGTGAAAGAGATTTGGTGGTGAGCCTTAGAATTATTTAACATCAGAAGCTGAGCCGGTATCATTATGAGCCGGAAACAAACAGAGGGAGAGAAGTGAAGAGAGAGGGGAGAGAGGAAGCAAGATGAAATAGAAGAGGCAGAGAGAGAGATGGGGAGACGATAAAGAGCAAGAGATACATTTCCACAGGGAGTGAGGGAGAGTGGAAGAGGGAGAGAGGGAGAGAGGGAGTGATGGAGAGATGGAGAGAGGGAGAGAGGGAGAGAGAGAGGGAGAGAGGGAGAGAGAGAGGGGGAGAGAGGGAGAGAGGGAGAGAGAGAGAGGGAGAGAGGGAGAGAGAGAGAGAGAAAGAAAGAGAGGCTTGTACAGTGAGGGCTTGACCTTGAGAACATGGGAAATGGAGTCCGGAGCACCGAAGATGAGATGGGAGGCTATTTAATCCACATTTGAAACAAGGGCTCCTCACCCTCTTGGCACTATCTCCCACACCAAAGCTCACAGAGAAGCTGCATCAAGCCTGGAGCTCCCTTCAACACCTCTCTTACTGTCTGTGGAACATTTTATTTATTATTTTGGCTCTGTACTCCAATAGTTTACATTTGAAACGAAACAGGATCTGTCAGGTTAAAGTATATGTTGTGCTTGTATTCAAGTGCATATTGTAAATGACGGTGAGTGGTATGCCTCGGCAACCTTTGCAACTGTCATCATTTGCTCTGAAGGCCTTTGACCAGCTTCCAGTTTTGATTGATAGAGCAGCGGCAGTCTCTGACAGGGCAACAGCCAATAGAAAGAATTATTTCAGTCAATTCATACATAAATCCAAGTCAATACATTCCAATTAATAATATAAGAGGTATTGGTAGTTGACAGGCACAGATGTACAGGTGAATAAGAAATCAATTTTAAAACGAACCCTCATATATCCTGTAAAGCAAACTACTTGATACACATCAAGATACAGTTTGAATTAAAAACACGTTACAGCCCTTCTATCATAATATGACTTGAATATTTAGCACCAATGGTGGGAGGACCATTGCCAAACCGACGCAACAGAATTGCTGTAATCACCCCCTCTGAGAAAATTGATGAGCGCTAATGAGGGTTGAATAAATTATATTGGTAAAAAGCAATTAACCTTGCCATGCATGCTGTTTACTAGTGTTCTACTGTATATGTCTCATACATCCTTTGATGTTTACAGTACATTACATAGTATGTGCCAGTTTTTACTTTCTCATTTCAGACTGAGATTATTTCTGCCTGAAAGACTTTCAGCCGGGAGTTAATGAGTGAAGCCGAGGGAGTGAAGAAGGCTCTCATCTCACCCCGTCACCCACATCTCCTCTGCCTACAAGATGACATTTCACATGCTGGCTACCACACTGCTCCAGTCTTCACACTATGTAATCACGAGTTCTGAGCAATACTTCCACTGCACTGTCGTTCTGCTATTTTCCTTATTTGGTGCACTGACTTGTGTCTGTCGTCGAGGGAGGGAGTTTTTAAAGGTTTCCAAATGACATTTTGTCGCTGTGTTATTCCTTGTATTATTTTCCATCCCTTTAGTAAGGTTGCCACGATGCATAAACAAACTAAAACATCAGTTAGGGAATCGACATATGACGACTTCTGCTAACCTGGACCAAATGACCTAAATGGTAATGTAGACATACTGTGTGTAAATGCATATTAATAAATGAAAAGGTGAGTACACACACGGTACTGCAAAGTCCAGTGTTTGATTGATCACTGCTTTCAGTCTTTCAAAAGGCTTTTCGAACCTTTGGCTGCAACTTTAGTTGCAAAATACAAGTATATCGTGAATGTGTTTCTGTCACGATACGATGCAGGAAGCATGTGCAAGGTTAACTGGATGTAGTTTGTTAGAAAGTACTTTATCTGGGCAAAATCACACAAGTACACCTAAGAGCACACTGCTCAAAACATGCTACACATATATCTTGTGCACAGAGCATGGACGTAACATGCACACCCAAATCACACGAACAATGACTGACAATATAATGAGAAACCAGAGGTAGATTTATGTACATAATGAGTATGGGAATGTAAACCAGGTGTGCATAAATGAATGACAAGACCAGGGTTGATTAATTAAAGTCATGGGATCGGTGGTTAAGACGACCATCGGTGCTGAGTGCTGATGAAGAGGGGGAGGTGTGGCAGCCGGTACAGTTTCCTGAATTCTAATTATGCTATTTTATCCGGCCTCTCCCTGCCTGGGTCACATGCCAAACCCCAGACCAGGTTTTAAATCCTCTGTGCCTTTGGGTTGGGCTTTAGCCCAGAGCACTACCATTTCCAGTCTGTAGTAATTGAAACAGAAAAGTGTTTTGGGTAACATTACATCAGTTCAAATCTAGCAAAATATAATGCTAATACTGGTACTAGCCTGAGATATGGCCATGGAACGACATTACATTCTGTAATATATCAGAATGTGTAATATCAGATTTCACAACCATTAATTTCTTAATCTGTTACTCTTTACTACTACTGCCAACTTTCCCAACTATTAAACATGTAAGAGTAGTTAATATTGTTTTTTATCAGTTCTAATGTTGTTGAATTTTTGTGTATCCTGTTCATATGACTAAAACTGGGAAGTAACTTAGCAATAATTATATTAGTCGACAACTCAATTTTAATTAATTAATCTCCCAAATAGTTATATATGAGCAAAATGTAATTACCTTTGCCTCTTGTCCTGCTCTTTGTTTAGCCCTGTGGTTCTCTTTAAGGAATGCTCTGTTTTTACTTCACCTCTCTGGGCTAGTTGGCTTAGTGAAAAATCTGTGTTCATGCTTTGTCTCGTAACACTACACAACAAATTGTCTAGTGTTGATGTTCCAGTGTTAACTATAGTGTTAACTGAGGTTTTAGAATAACACTTGTGAGTGTTAAATCAACACAATAGAACCACAGTGTTACTTTAACTGGAAATATGCAAATTAGAAATTAACACTTGTATTGTGTTAGAAATCTATCAAGTGTAAAAAAACAACAAAGTGTGTCAAATTGAACACTATTTATGAGTAAAAAATTGAACACTATCAAAAGTGTTCCCAAATAGGCAGTGGGTGAGAGTTCATTTTGACTCAAATTTGCAGTTTAGCCTTATGTCATGTTAATGTTAGTGCTGTCTTGTAATGTCATGTCTAAATTTGATCATTTTGACAATGCTAAGTAAATATTTGTGCCATTTTATTCCAAGACTCAAATCCATTCTTGCCATTAAGGGATTTATTTTAATAGGTTCAGTGCTATTCTGACATCAGAGTGGAAATATAACAGCAAAAAACAGCTCCATCTATTTGTGTTACTGTACTGGGTACCTTTAACACTTCCACAAATATAACTAGTCTAATGTTGCTTGTTTCTAGGTCTCACGCTGCATTCTATGCATGCTGAATTGCCACCTACAAAGTACCATCCTGCATATTTTAATTTGGGAGGTGTAACACACTTTGTATAAAAAACATTCTACCCAAGAGTGAAATCAATATGCATTAATACCCTATTTTCACCCACTACCTATAGTGAACCATTTTTGGAGCAAATCCAAGATAATGATAGCAGTATTTGTGTTCGACTACTTTCATCCTTGACATGCTGAACACATTTCAAAACCACAAACCAAAGATAAATAGAAGAAACCCTGCACACTGATTTTAGCTCAACCCACCTCTCTGATTTTACATCTCAGAACACCCAGTAACGCAAGGTTCGTGGAGTTCATTGTCACTATGGTAACTAAGCTATATATGGTAAGAAATACAGGGCTTATTCAAAGTGTATCTATACATCGTAACCATTTGAGTGACCACAACATATGGCTGATATTCCCATCAAAGACATATTCACATTATGCGGTTGATATCTTTAATGGATAGCGACCATCTTGAGCTATAATTATCGAGCACATTCCTCCGTCCAGTTACTTGTATTCTTACAATGCCTTGATTTTACTAATCTTCTAACCACATCCTAATTATGAAATATGTTTCAGGTGCCTGACAGCATACAGTAGCTGATGGATGCAATCCCCAGGCATATAATTTAAACTAGCGTACATCTCTTTAAAAACCTTATTCCCAAAAAACACAACATACACACACCTACAAAAGATAGAAGATAAGCCCTGCAAGGTGATATGATTACACACAAAGTGAAAATTAAACGTGGCACAGCTGCAAGTTAATTCATGCAATTGATGAAGTCAATCCTCATGTTCATGCAGCATTTTGAGCATTAACAAAACATAAATGGGAGGTAAAAATTAGCCAGTATTTTTTAATAGATATGTGAAAACGACCCGATCTTTTATAATGGATGTAAATGTATTCTAGTCACACATAATCGATCAAACAGACTACATGAAAATAAATTGGACAATAGATGTGTCATGATACAATGAACTGAATTAGATAATGATTAATGTGCAGTATTAGTTTCAATGCTCTATATAAATACGAATTTTAGGACTTTCTTTTACTTATAGACATGATGATCTCCTCAACATGGTCCTGCCTTCTGATTCTAGTTCGACAGTACGTACTAAACCTACAATCTAATTGACCATCTGATTAATTATGTGACACTTATTTGTGTTAACCAAGATTATTGTTGCATATTACATATAAACTACCCAAAACCTATGGCAGTGTGGAGCAAGCCATAGGACTTAATTTGAACAAAACTGCAACGATGGTGATGTTTAGAGGGAGTCAAATGCCAGTTGTGTTGTTGGAAGCCTGGAATCCCAGTAATCAGAGTTTACTTTTCAGATGTAAAACAATAGCAACACTTTCATCAGGCCTGGAGCAAAGTAAGGTTAAAATGTATGCAAATGGGAAACATAAATGGCTCTGAACAGTGACAGCTTAGAGAGCAATATGTTACGTACCAACAATATTCCACGACCAAACGGACATTAAATACAATTTCTAATTACCCTGACTGCAACAGGTGCGTCCAGAAATTGATGAGAGTGGGGGAGGAACAGGGGTGTTAGAATGCCGGTGCCATCGACCACCGGCGCCTCGGCACACCAGCAGGGGGAGCCCCAGAATTGGAAGGTGTGACAAAACCAAATGAAATCTAGTAAATGTAAGTGCCGGTGGTGGTGGCAGTAGAGGACTGGGGGTGTCAGATATAAAATAGCATAAATTCACAGTGAGAATATTTAGTGCAATAGCTGGCCACGGCCCCAACGGGCTGGGTTTTGATTAATAAATAAGTTGCAAGTGTAATGAGGCCTTGGCTATGACATTCTTAATGTTCCATGGCTGTTAATACTGCATGCAGTTGCTCAAGTTCTTCAGTCCTTGTATCCAGCTAGGCTGGGGGCACTGAATATTCTCATTCAAATCTGTGGATTGATTCTACAGTTTAAATATTAGATAGTATTAGATAAGCTTAACCAATGTAAGTATACATCTTTATATAGCATCTTTTACATTTTTTTTTCCTTCTTTATCAATTTCCACCAGCACATTTATTTTAAATGGTTTAACATTTTCCCTTTCATCCCATCTCAACTTACTTTAATGAGAAAAATAATGAAAACAATCTAAATTAACACATCTACTGTACATGGAGCCATCCGTCATTCGCGGATACATTTTTTGTCGTTAACTTTATCAAGCTCCAACCCTACAATGGTCATTCATCTAAGTATTATTTTTTCCATGTAATTGCTTCATACTGCAAATTAGCCTTCCATTCTACCGTAATGAGGTCTTCAACATCCTTACCTGTGTTCTGCTGCCTCAAACATTTCACCTATGAGCATGACAATATGGATTGACCTTGGGTCTTGTAGTCTCTGAGCAGTACACACTACAGTTTCAGCTGGATATAATGATTTGTCTGCAATTTCTGGTCTTGACTAAGCATTTTATTTGTATTAACTATTCTATACAGTATCTTACATTGAACATATGGATGGGTTGTTCAATTGATGTTTTATATACAGTATCCTGTCATAATATTGGTATGTCAGTACCCAAATTAATTATATTATATATGAATATATTATTTTAGTATATGTCTGGCCCCCTCTGATACATACAATGTAAAGTGTAACCAAGTTTGAACTTCACTTAGAGAGAAGGATGCTTCATACTTGTGCACTGACAAGCACATTGGCTTTATTCTGAGCCACAGCTCCTTGCTATGCTTTTAGTGCTAATAGACATTTCCATTAGGCCTGCAGAATTCCATTTTTAGGGTATCTTGTTTCGAATTAACCATATTTGACAACCCTTTCCACCTGACCTCTAGCGAGCTCAGCCCTGTTTAGAAAATTCACATCACAAGGGCTGAGAGCTCTGTTCTGATATGACATTGTGGGGCCTGGTTCACTATGGGATTTGACTGGGATTTGTAGAGTGATAGGATTTATTACAAACAAGGCTTTATATGCACGCCGCCCAGAAGAGAAAACACCACTTACAACAAATGTCACATGAGCTACCATATTTAATATAGTGGTCAGGCAGATATTATTTGTAGAAATATAGAATAAAAGCTGCTTAAATCTGCATCTGGTTTTCTTAAGGCATTTCTGGGACTCTCATGATCTCTGGATGAGTTGTTATATGATTGTGTCATCACAAGCACATGTTACTCTTCTTTTTTTTCTTTTTTTTGCCACCTTATCACTACCCGCAGTTTTCACAACATTGATTCCATTCCAGCGGCATCATATGCATCCTAATGCCATGCAGTGCACTTGTACTGTAGATTTGTAATTGATTGGTACACTAGTTCTTTTATTATTGCCATTTATAAGCAATGAATCTTCTTATTTGAAATGAATTGAGGAAAGGTTAGTGGGGTCTTGAGGAACAGCAAAAACACACAATATGACGGTGCGCTCGCCAAAATAACTGTTTTAAATATAAGTAGCCCTAAAAATAAATAATCCAGTATAGTGCTAATTAAAATGAACAGTAAACATATTAAATTAATTACTCTAAACATTTTACCAGGCAAGAGTTCATAAGTTAGCTAGCTAAAATAGCTAACTGTTTTGGTTAAAAAGTTAAGAGCTAATGTTACTTAGTAAGAGTTACTTCACATGCATGTGTCCTCTGGCAAAAAATTAACAAAATACACACACAAAAGTAATAATAGTAAAACTATTTAAATAATCAGAAAATCACAAAGATAATGCAAGAAATGACAATATTGCCTTGGTAGATTATATCTTCATTAATCCGACACATGGGCTGCTATGCTGTTGTTGATATGCCGCAAACTGCTACAAACTGATGATACATCTGACTCCCCGGGAAAGCTATGGACTGTGCTTTTAGTCTCATACAATAGTTTGTGTTATGATGCCAACTAGATATGATATTACATAGAACAATTCTGTCACCTGATATCTAGAAAACTGTGTGTAATATTAAGCTTAATATTTACATAATTAATGATTAAATCTTTTTTTGCTAGCGCACTACAAACTCCCATTCAGTCCTTGATGGAGTGCATTCCTTGTGGATTTCTTTGCAGCGTGCACAGCACAGGCCATTGACGAAGTATGGGCTATGTGAACAATGGGTGTTAATAGGATTTTAACTAAGTTTCACATATCACCTCTACTGACAACAATGCAAAAAATATGTTTCCAAAGTGTCTTAAATTACCCATATTTTTTATTCCCTCTGTAATATTTGTCAGTTTTCCAAATAAATAGCCTGTATTAATTGACACACAGGTGCACTTTGCATCACACACCACTGCTGCAAAGCAATCACATTGCAGTGTCTAAACATATTATTTTACACATGTTTAAAGCAGACCACACCCTTAAGTTATTCAAACTATTTTGTGGATCTGGTCACAAGAAATTGTACTCAAAATGTCTTCTGAAATTTCAAAATCATATGGTAGTCAATGAGGAAAATGTGGACATTTGTTCAATTCCTAAAAAGTGACTGTTTTGAAGGTATTTGACAGTGACGATATGTGACAGATTGTTAATGTATGTACGCACACGCTACAAGTGATATTCAGGATTTTTAATGACAGAAATTCTGGAAGATTATTTGTCATTTGTCATACTTTTTACACCAGCTCAAACAAACTAAATTAATATGGGTTTACTGGGCAAGTAACCAGAATAATTTTACAGTATGTTAGTACTAAAATGACAAAGAGGAAAAGTAATGTGAAAATTGATTGGTAGATTGGTAACAAGTAGAGCAGAAAGTAATAACAGGAATCTACTGTAGGCACTAGATATTCTGAGCTAAATTTGCTGTAAGTCTCTCACCTAGGCTGTAATGTAGAGAACGCCATGCACATATTGATTAGTGCTTCCTGCACACCGCTGCTGCTATTGATCACAGAGCAAGGGCCCACTGACAAGCACCACATTAAGGAACACTGCAGCCACCGCAGGTTCTGCCCCACCCAAAATACAAACACTACACACATGCAGAGGATGCACGCGCACAGAACCAGAGGCATTCAGTGTACAGTGCACGCGCACAGAACCAGAGGCATTCAGTTTACAGTGCACG
>JACXGM010005931.1:0-11723 GCA_016801145.1 Umbra pygmaea
CATATGGGACTTTTCCCTCCACAGACGCCCGTCGGTAAATTAGGGAATGAACTTGCGTTCGTTGGGCGGTTCAGCGAAAAGAAGAGGCGTGTTCCGGCGCAAACGTTCCCTGTTGCTATCTTGCAGTCCCCGAAAACAATTCCGCCACTGACCAGGAAAAACCTGGTTTAAAGTCAGTGGCGTGTTATTCATATGCTATATTTTAAGGGCGCATGCTTAACCATAGTGTAGCGTGTGCACAACGCGCGTACACTTTGATCCTTTCATCTACACATATGCAGCAGTTCTTTATTATTGCAATACATGATTAGAAGGAAAAATATTACCACACGAGGAAGTCATTGTGATGTCCGAAAATGTGAAAAATAGGTATACATCTAGTGTACACATTTACTCAAATTATTAATAATGAATTATTTGCACTGATATACATCAACCTCAAGGGAACCCATTCAATCAACAAGTATACACACGTAATTTGCGATGCTAATAGTAAAATCACCCATGTCTTTACTCAGAATTACTCAGGCTCAAGCCACGACTCATTTATGGCAACTTTGCCATGAGGAATCCCACCTTGGATGGGTGGCTGTGAAGGGGACAACAATTATCCGTTAAATACATGGTTATTGATGACACAATTTATGATGCCAGCAAAGGCGTAAAGTGCTGTTTAATCAAAAACACACACAAACACGCAGTGTAGCCTAATTGAACGAACATTTGGCACATTGAAAATGCGCGTCAGGTGTTTGGATAGAACAGGTATACTGAAGTCGCAGCATTCGTTGTGGCTTGTATTTTACGCAACATTTCCATGAATCATGGATGTGTTGATGACACTAATTAGGAAATATTAGAGGACTTCAGGAGACGTGATGTTGAAATGCGTGCCAGCCACTTAAATGCCCAGAAATGCAGAACGAGAGTGGAAAGCTTATTTGACAGAAGAGTACTCTCGGTCAAATGTTAGACTACATTGAAAAATATTACCATGCATTCATAACCTCGTGATTCAGTGAGGGTGAGTCCAAAACATCGGAAAGTAGGCTATGTCTTGTGACATTTCTTTATTTACATTTTGTAAAAAGAAAAAACAATAGAAAATCGCCGTTATAATAGCAATCCGCCATGGAACAAGCGCGCCTGCTCTTAAAGGGAATGTGAGATGACGATCTGATTGGTTTATTGCACGCTACGCCCAAACCACACCTATGACTAATGAAGCTACTTTAGACCTACCCATTTTAGATATGCGTCGGGCGCAAGAATCATTTATCCCGCCGGTAAAATAGCAACTGCGCCCGGGACCCTCCCACAATGTAACTTGCGTTTCGCGTTTGATACTTGCGTTTCAGATCGTTAAAATAGGGCCCCATGTGTGTTTTTTGTGTGTTCATTATTCAGAAATTAAAGTTGTTTATTTTTAAACTCCAAATCATCTTATTTCACTCAATGGCATTTGTGCCCTGGCATGTGGCCTTTGCGCCCTAAACATTTTTGTAACACCGAAGGCCAAATGGCCTTACCCCTAAAATGATAAAATTCCAAACCTGCTCCTAAGGTTTTTTTAGAATAAATTATTTAAAAACAAGGGATCACTAAATAATAATGAAACGTATCTCTATATTTCTATATTTTTTAGGGGTTAAGGAGAGATAACATAGAGTATAGTACCTGTTTGGGGCTAAACATCAGCATGTCACCATGCCACTGACCAACTTCACTACAGATTTGAGATGGGCTCCATGCTAATCACAAAAGAAAGGAGCAAATGTCATACAATACTGGGGTGATTTTCTATTCTTAATTTGACACAGTGAATTCCCTGAATTTATAGAGAAAAGTTTAGCATTAACACTATTATGTACATAGAGTATACAGTACATAAACATTTTACCCTAAAAGTTTTAACAAGTAAATATTGGACCTGAATATTTCTCTCCTCTACTCCTTTCTGCAGGTGTGCCAGTGGAGAGCCTGTTTGTGTTGTGCTTATAACGACTATTTGGACGACATGGTAAATTATCCTGTGACACATTGTTCATTTCCATACCTAAAATTACATTTACTTTTTAAATGACTAGCTAGCTTTTTTTTAAGGAAAAACCTCCAATGCCAAAAGACTATTTGTTCAGGGTGAGAAAAGGGAATGTTACCGACAGCGAGGTAAGTGTTAATTCCTTTACATGTGTGTAATGTTGAAATAGAAACTTTAAATCTCCAAATATAAATGTTTTGCAGGCCACATATGATTAAGACTTAATAATAATTAAATGCACTTTTTTGCAGGATAGAAATACAAGAGTTAAAGAAGCTATTCATCTTTACTATCACAATAACTGCAATTCATCTAAAACCAACGACACTGGAGTTTGTGCTCTGAAAAGGGACTGTCTGTCTACAAACGTATGTCTATTGTCATTGAGTTTGGAATTGTCATTTATTATACATGTGTTTTATATATACGATCATGATTTTACTAAAATTTTGGGGATGCTGATTTTATTGTACTTCTAGTACTTATAAACCAGGTAATTAATTAAATAATGTTTTTTACTGAATAAAAATGATAAATTCCTAATATAGGGTAATTCCTTTCTATTCAAGAAAAGTGCAGTGCTAGAAATCTGACATTTAAAACTAAATTGTAAACAATATTTGTTTATTTTTTTCTCCCCTACCAATTGGTCTTGTCTAATTTTTCCACTAAACCTGCCTTGTTGGAAGGTTTGCAACTCCTTGGACAGTCGACAAGCCAGCAGATTTCTTTTCGCAATGCTCATCCAACACGGAAGACTTTAGTCAGCTCATTCACAAAATGATCATGCTCATCATCTATACTTCCACAAATTAATTTAGAGGTGCCCCTTCTGTACACAAGGAACCACTGGAGAGTGATGTGGCAAGGTAGATAATCTGACTTATCTATCTGAAATCCCTGTATGCTCTATGCCAGTTTGCGCTGCCTTGGGTTGGAGGTCCTTGCAAAATCATGACATATACTGTAAATGTAGTCTTATTTGTAATTAAATTACAGAAGCTACATTCATATGCAAATGTTTAGGCACCCCTGACAATTTTCAAGATTTTCATTTATAAATAATTGGGTGTTTGGATCAGCAATTTCATTTTGATCTATCAAATAAATAAAGTACACATTATTTCGGCATTGAAATTAGGTTTATTGGATATACAGAAAATATACATCAAAATGAAAATAGACAGGTGCATAAATTTGTGCACCACAACAGAAATATCACATCAATATTTAGTTGAGCCTCCTTTCACAGAAATAACAGCCTCTAGACACTTCCTATAGCCTGTAATGAGTGTCTGGATTCTGGATGAAGGTATTTTGGACCATTCCTCCTTGCAAAACATCTCCAGTTCAGTTAGGTTTGGTGGTTGCAGAGCATGGACAGTCTGCTTCAAATCACCCCACAGATTTTTAATGATATTCAGGTCTGGGGACTGGGATGGCCATTCCAGAACATTGTACTTGTAACTCTGCATAAATGCCAGAGTAGATTTTTATCTTGTTGAAATATCCAGCCCCGGCATAACTTCAATGTTGTGACTGATTCCTCTACATTAATCTCAACTGATATTGAGGGGAATCCATGCGACCCTAAACTGTAACAGGTTTTCCAGTACCGGCACTGGCCACACAGTCCCACAGCATGATAGAACTTCCACCAAATTTTACTGTGGGTAGGAAGTGTTTGTCTTTTGTCTCTGTGTACTTTTGCCGCCATGCCCATTGTTATGACCAAATAACTCCATTTTGTTTCATCAATCCACAGCACCCACAGTGACACCATCTGCACCAAGATTATTATTATTATTTGAAGCATGATGATGTTGTAGGTATTTGGAGGTGGTCTGTGGGCTGTTTATGACCGTTCTCACCATCCTTTGCCTCTCCGATATTTTACTTGGCCTGCCACTTCTGGCCTTAACAAGAACTGTGCCTGTGGTCTTCCATTTCCTCACTATGTTCCTCACAGTAGGGATCGGAATTGGCAAAAATGTGAAGATTCAATAGTATTGCGATTTCCAGGCCACGATTCAATATTATTGCGATTCTTAACATATTGCAATACAGCAAGTATTGCGATTCGATTCTGTGATATATTGCGATTCATGTCCGCCATATTATTCAAAGGCATTACAAAAAATGAGGAAAACAAGACTGCTCAACTCATTTCAAATGTCACATTTAATTCTGTGAACATTATCTTCTACACATTAACTGATGTGCAAAAACTTAGGAGGGTAGTGCAAAAACTTTGGCCTTGAACATTCAGGACACAGGACCTTATTACAGGACAGGACATAATTATTCTCAGAATAGGAGACCTCTCACATGGTGAGCTCCCAGCACATAACTTAAAAATATTTAAATAAAATAGAGTAACATAAAGCACATAACAGAGTAACATAAACCTGAGAATAATCATTTAAATAAGAGTAATCAAATTGAGACAAATAAACCAAAATGTGTACTGCTAGAGTCCAGTTGTTTTGTCTTGTTGGCTGCAAGGTCATCAACCAAAATCCATTTGGGAATATTGGCATTTTTGTTTAGAACAAAGAGTTGGTCAACATGCTTAGATGTTAAAGTACTCCTTTGGGCCGTTACTATATCTCCTGAGTACATATAGTAATTTAGCAGCCAACATAATCCTCTGGCTGGCAACAGTTTTACCTTAAAACACAATAAAAAAGCATCTGTATCAGAATTTGGAACAGTAATATTTGTAAAATCACTCAAACAAATCAGTACAGGTATTAAAAAGCATCATGTCGAACTTGGAAAAATATTGCGTTGCTTGTTTCCTGTCTGAAAAAGAGATATTCAAAAAAAGAGACGGCCATAATCAATCACATTTCTGTTGTCCAGCGGTTGCTTACCCACAATGCACGGTGCAGCCTATTGACAACGAATGGGTGATGAAATGCAAGTGAATATAGTTTGCCATCGCGCAAACTGTGTTGTGCTTTCAGGAAATGTAAACAAAATACTTTGTCATTATGATATAGATGGATGAATGTGTTGTAGACAAATATGCCCATATTTATTAGCGTTTTCTGGTGATCTTTTGACTGCTTTGCTTACAAAAAATTACTTACAAAATATTGATTTTTGGGTTTGAGAATCAATACTAATATTGGCAAAAAGATTATTGCGATATGTTGCAGTATCGATTTTTTTCTCCCATCCCTACCTCTCACAGTGAACACTGACAGCTTCAATCTCTGTGATAGCTCTTTGTAGCCTTCCCCTAAACCATAATGTTGAACGATCTTTGTTTTCAGGTCATTTGAGAGTTGTTTTGAGGCCCCCATGTTGCCACTCTTCAGAGTCAAAGAGAACAACAACTTGCAGTTGGCCACCTTAAATACCTTTTCTCATGATTGGATGCACCTGTCTATGAAGTTCAAGGCTTAATGAGCTCACCATACCAATTGTGTGTTCCAATGAATCAGTGCTAGGTAATTACAGATATTTAAATCAACAAAATGACAAGGGTGCTTAGATATATGCACCTGTCTAATTTCATTTCACTACCGAAAAATTATTGTGTCCTTCAGTTATTTGATAGATCATAATGATATTGCTGATCCAAACACCCTATTATTTTTAATTGAAAATCATGGAAATTGTCAGGGTTGCCTAAACTTTTGCATACGACTGCTACCGCCTTTGTGCAAGGAGGAGCAAGAGGAGCCCTGCCAGAGCCCTGCAAAATGACCTCCAGCAGGCCACAAATGTGCATGTGTCCACTCAAACAGTCAGAAACAGTCTCCATGAGGGTGGTATGAGGGCCCGACATCCACAGGTGGTGGTTGTGGTTACAGCCCAACTCCATGCAGGACATTTGGCATTTGCCAGAGAACACCAAGTTTGGCAAACTCAACACTGGCGCCCTGTGCTCTTCACAGATGAAAGCAGGTTCACACTGAGCACATGTGACAGACGTGACAGAGTCCGGAGACGCCGTAGAGAACAATCTGCTGCCTGCAACATCCTCCAGCATGACCGGTTTGCCGGTGGGTCAGTAATGGTGTTGGGTGGCATTTCTTTCGGGGGTCGCACAGACCTCCATGTTCTCGCCAGAGGTAGCCTGACTGCCATTAGGTACCGCATACCCCTTCTGAGACCATATGCTGGTACGGTTGGCCCTGGGTTCCTCCTAATGCAAGATAATGCTAGACTTCATGTGGCTAGAGTTTGTCAGCAGTTCCTGGAAGAGGAAGTGATTGATGCCCCCCCATTCCCCAGACCTGAACCCAATTGAGCACATCTGGGACATCGTGTCTTTCTCCATCCACCAACGCCACATTGCACCACAGACTGTCCAGGAGTTGGCGGATGCTTTAGTCCAGGTCTGGGAGGACATCCTTCAGGAGACCATCCGCCACCTAATCAGGAGCATGCCCAGGCATGGTAGGGAGGTCATACGGGCATGTGGAGGCCACACACACTACTGAGCCTTGTTTTAAGGACATTACATCAAAGTTGGATCAGCCTGTTGTGTAGTTTTCCACTTTGATTTTGAGTGTGACTCCATATCCAGACCTCCATGGGTTAATAAATTTGATTTCCATTGATCATTTTTGTGTGATTTTGTTGTCAGCACATTCAACTGTGTAAAGACAAAAGTATTTCATATGATTAGTTCATTCATTCAGATCTAGGATGTGTTATCTTAGTGTTCCCTTAGTTTTTATGAGCAGTGTATTTATTAAAGTCTAGTTACAATGGCCCTCAAAATGATTCACTCCCTTGGACATTTCCACATTATAGTGATTGTATTACAATGTGAAAACAAATGAAATGCATTTAGTCTGGAATTTTTGCACTGATCAATTAAAACAATCCATGATTGGCGACAAATACCAAATTTATTAATTTATAAATTACGAATTTATTTAAATTATTTACAAATGTTCAAGAAATACAATAATGATGCATGCATGTGTGTATGATTTTTAACTTTTTCTGTTAACATTTGCCTGTCTGCAGAAAATATAACCACATATTACTTACCGTACTTAATTTAATCTGCTGTTTGAGTTCTTTCAGCATTAAGGCCACTCTCATCTTCCTCATGCATTACAGAGTACAACTCCCCAGAAAAATACTGATCTGGATTACTTTGATATGAAAAGCTTCAGGTGTCTGGTTGAAAATCTATTCAATTCTACAAAATGTATTGAAAATATTGGTAAGCATGTTTGTGTGCCTGCTTGCCTGCTTGCCTGCTCTAAGAAATAATTTAAATACAAAACAAATGTAATGTAGTAGTAATAATTTTAACCCATTGTTCTTCACCTCTGTCTTAATCTCTGTAGTTTATTCAGAGAAATGCAGAACAGCTACAACTGGTAAGTGTGTGAATGTGTCTCTCTTATTCTCTTTCTGGCCTGTCCTTTTTCTCTTGCTTGCTTTCCTCTTGCTCTCTCCCTCTTAAGGCCTCGGCACATGGGACGTCAGCTCCACCCTATGCAAGGTACAGCACAAGGCATTGTTTAAAAACTCAGAAAACAGTTCCTTGCCCATTTTGGTTCACAGAACAATTTGACCACTAACTGTTATCCAGTTGGTTGCACGTTAAGAGGTCAGCTGCTTCTGGGCCAAAGTTAAAATAATTTGAACATTTACCTCAGCGGGTCCACGGTATTTTAGAGAGGTGTGCATGCCTTTGCTGGGTGAGATGGTTTTAGGAGAGTGTATCTATGTCACTCATTGAAATGAATGGGTTTCTTTGTCTCCAGGCCATATGCATTTTCCTATGTGCTAAGGCAGGGGTCACCAAACCCTTCCATGGAGGGCCTAGTGTATGCAGGTTTTCGCTTTTACCTTGTACAAGCCTGATGGAGTAACTCACTAATTGGTTAGGATCTCCCCTCACCTGGCAGTCCAGGTCCTAATTATGCTCTAATTGAAGGGAAAGACCAAAAACCAGCATACACTAGGCCCTCCATGGAAGGGTTTGGGGACCACTGTGCTAAGGCCTTTAAATCATATGTTACAATAGCATTTTCTATACTTAGGTTTGGGTGTGGGCTTCAATATGGTTGAGGGCGGGCAAGTGAAATAAATTGCTGATGCAAACCTCTTCCATCTAGGGCCGTGGTTCCCATCCATATGGCGTCAGATTTATATCAAAACTCGCGAGTGCAATAAAAACATACCTCCACGAGCAACTTATATAATTTCACTGGCGCAGATATTACTCTTCCTGCACCAATTCAGCATATGCTGAATAGCATATGCTATCGCAGGTAAATTGTGCACTCGGAGTTGATTTCTAAGCGCGTGGATAAAACTGACATTTGACATTTAAGTGCGGAAACCAAGGGAGACATTGGCATTTCTATGATTGGTCATTTTGAACATGGTCACACCTTCAGATAACACTTACTGTCCCTTCAAAATAGTGGTCCAGACATTTTGATCTCACTATTAATCTAGCCTATTGTACTATCATTAAATTTACATTAAAGGCTATAATTATCCACAAAAATAATTATGTTTATTAACTACCATATTTTAGCACGTATAAGTCGTTATGCACCCCTGTATTAATGTGGAAGATGTAATTTTGTTATGTCTAAATTATTAATTAATTTTTTTGTTTTAAATCATTTGCATAAAACATTAACTCAAACATAACACTATTTTTCCATAGTGAATTTGTGTAAAAATAGCTCAATATAAAATCACAAAAATCTGCCGTTGTTTGTGAACATTTATTTTGCGCATCTATGATTTACTCAGATGGCAGCTAATACACATTTCTCAAAACTAAATAGCCTAATAACGAACTGCGTCAATAGATTTAAAGCCTCCTTATTTTTTAACCTTCTGAGTAAGTAGTCTTTCCTGTCTGCCGAGGAGTAGCCCATAGCCACGGCCTGCTCGATTATCAGCCGGTTAATCCGGTGGAGATCCCCTTCAGTGTTTCCTCCCCTGGGGGGGAGAGGAAGGCTTTCCCTGGAGGGGCGGTTACTCCTTCGCTGTCTCATCTTTTTTAAAGGTCGGTCAATCTGTCACGTCTTGCAAAGGTAGAGACAGGCGCGAAGGTTGCACTGATACAATATACTTTATTTCGATTCAAAATAATACTGCCACGTGGGGCAAAGCAAGCATACTTCCATATAATCCAAAAGGAGAACGAGTAACATGAAGACGCCACAGGAAACATTGACCGACAAGAGACAAGGGGAGAACAACCAGGTTAAATACTAAAACACACTAATTACTAACTCCATACATCTGTGCCTAAAACAATGACGACACCCCCAATACCAGAACTAGACACAAGAGGGAGGCAGAACAACACATACAGAGGAATCACAAAGACAATACATGAAAACCCCAACTCATATGTGACATTAAGGGGAAAATTTCAAAGGTGTTAGATTGTTGTCTTCCCTACTTGTATGACCAAAATATATTTTTTTGGGGGGGGGTTGCGCCAGGCATGACTGCACTTATTACAAATCTTTCATCTGAGGATCAGCCTCCCTTTTCGAATTCACATGATCTCTGTATGTGTCACAAATCCCCCTTGAATGGATAGAGACAGGCGCGAAGGTTGCAATAATCCAATAGAACTTTTATTAATAGAAACAAAAGACTGCCACAAGGGGCATAAACGTAGAAAATGCTCTGGAGACAAAGGAACAGGAAACGCAACAGAATACATTGATCGACAAGAGACAAGACCAAACACTAAACCTAAATACACTCACTAACGAGACACAATGGGTGCTGCTTAATTTTAAACGCGCATGTGCCATTCTTTCCCTCCCTATGTTTGGTTTCATGCTCGCACCTGCCTGTTTACACTCAAATGTTGAATTGGTGCGCAAAGAGCAATATCTGCGCCAGTAAAATTATATAATTTACTTGTGGAGGTATGTTTTAACACGCTCGCGAGATTTGATATAAATCTGACGCCATACAACCACTGGGTTAGGACCCCTGAATGTACAGTAAAATAAATAAGCTGGGCATCACAAGCCCAGAATGTTTGTATTGAGGTGTGAAGTGGATTCACAAAATAATTAAATGAAAATCTCAGAATTTGGAATAAATAGATAAAAAAAACACATTTTCTACGGTCATATGCACACGTTTAGGCACCCCTGACAGTTTCCATGCTTTTCATTTATAAATAACTGGGTGTTTCGATTATCAATTTCATTTTGATCTATCAAAAACCTGAAGGACACAGTAATATTTCGGTAGTGAAATGAGGATCATTGGATTAAAGCAGTGGTCCTCAAACCCTTCCATGAAGGGCCTAGTGTATGCAGGTTTTCACTTTTACCATGTACAAGGCTGATGGAGTAGCTCACTAATTGGTTAGGATCTCCCCTCACCTGGCAGTCTAGGTCATAATTATGCTCTAATTGAAGGGAAAGACCAAAAACCTGCATACACTAGGCCCTCCATGGAAGGGTTTGAGGACCATTAAAGGGAAACTTCACCCTACAGCTATCTGGAGGTGCTAGTAGTTTCTCCCAGACATTTGGAGAACAATATGGCGTTAGGATCAACGCCAAATGTTGCGCGCACGCAGTATGTCTCACGCAAGCAACATCTATTATGTTTGAAAGAGCTAACGACTGGAGTTGCAAGAGCAGAACTGTAGTTGCGAGGAGATTCCTTGTGTAGCGCGAGGAGAAACCTTGTGTCATGTGTAGCCATGCTTAATAATGATAAACACTATTTAGCAATGAGAAACATTATTTAGTTGTCTGACCAAGTCATAAAACTGTTAAATGATATTTCTTATTTCTGATGGATTTGTGAGTGAGCAAATGGGTGAGCTTTGTGAGGTAGTGAGCTGACCAATCAGCTGCCAGCTAGGCTCTGTTGCAGTTATGCCTCCAGTTTGCACATCTGCACGTTCTTTTGGCCCCTGAATTCGAGCAGAGGAGGTTGTGTTATCCACTCGAATGTAAGAGAGCGCTGTGCCTGAGTCCACTCTTAAGGAGTTAAAGGCAGTGAATTCCGCTAAAATGGTCAGGATTTGGTAGAGAGTTGAAAACATCGTGCAGAGATCCCTTCCATGGAGTGAGACAGATCCAGACGTTTCAGACATTCTTCCAGAGACGCAAAGATTCCCAGCCCGGGTGGCTGGGTGGCGAGCCAGACATGTTTTGATTTTGCCTATGGATAGATTGCCTGGATCATCCTCAGTTTCATGGTGGTAGGATCAACACTAACACAAACAGGAAACAAAGGGCCCCAACGGTAAAACCTGAATGCTTGTCATTAATGGCAATTGGAACTAAGGACAAACTGAGCTCAAAGAATCAGGGAAACAAGGGTTTTGTTTGTGTGCCCACTTTATTATTTTAGTTTATTATTTTTCATAAATGTGTTCTTATATGTATGTATGTACCTTGTATATTTTATACAGGTGATGCAAACTGTTATTCTGGTGTGGCATTCTTTTTATTGGCATTCAATTCTCAGGCTCTTAACAATTTAGTATCTTCTGATTCTGGTCCAAACTCAAAAACTACTTTAGACTACTACCATCCATCCATCCATTTTCTTACGCTTATCCGGGATCGGGTCGCGGGGGCAGCAGCTCCAGCAGTGGACCCCAAACTTCCTTTTCCAGAGCCACATTAACCAGCTCCGACTCGGGGATCCCGAGGCGTTCCTAGGCCAAGTTGGAGATATAATCTCA
>JACXGM010005931.1:11823-34038 GCA_016801145.1 Umbra pygmaea
CGAGGCCTCCTCCCAGCTGGACGTGCCTGGAACACCTCCCTAGGGAGGCGCCCAGGGGGCATCCTTACCAGATGCCCAAACCACCTCAACTGGCTCCTTTCAACGCAAAGGAGCAGCGGCTCTACTCTGAGATCCTCACGGATGACTGAGCTTCTCACCCTATCTCTAAGGGAGACGCCCGCCACCCTCCTGAGGAAACGCATTTCGGCCGCTTGTACCCTGGATCTCGTTCTTTTGGTCATGACCCAGCCTTCATGACTATAGGTGAGGGTAGGAACAAAAACTGCCCAGTAGGTTGAGAGCTTTGCCTTCTGGCTCAGCTCTCTTTTCGTCACATCGGTGTGATATAATGGGTGTATTACCGCCCCCGCTGCGCCGATTCTCCGACCAATCTCCCGCTCCATTGTTCCCTCACTCACGAACAAGACCCCAAGGTATTTGAACTCCTTCACTTGGGGTAAGGACTCATTCCCTACCTGGAGTAGGCACTCCATCGGTTTCCTGCTGAGAACCATGGCCTCAGATTTAGAGGTGCTGATCCTCATCCCAGCTGCTTTACACTCGGCTGCGAACTGATCCAGTGAGTGCTGAAGGTCACAGGCCGATGATGCCATCAGGACCACATCATCTGCAAAAAGCAGCGAATGGATCCTCAGCCCATTGAACTGCAACCCATCCCCACCCTGACTATGCCTCGATATCCTGTCCATAAATACTACAAACAGGATTGGTGACAAAGCGCAGCCCTGGCGGAGACCAACCCTCACATGAAACGAGTCCGACTTACTGCAGAGAACCCGGACACAGCTCTCGCTTTGGTCATACAGAGATTGGATGGCCCTAAGAAGGGAACCCCTCACCCCATACTCCCGCAGCACCTCCCACAGTATCTCCCGGGGGACCCGGTCATACGCCTTCTCCAAATCCACAAAACACATGTAGACAGGATGGGCGTACTCCCAGGCCCCTTCCAGGATCCTTGCGAGAGTAAAGATCTGATCCGTTGTTCCACGACCAGGACGGAATCCACATTGTTCCTCTTCCACCTTAGGTTTGACTATCGGCCAAACCCTCCTTTCCAGCACCTTAGAGTAGACTTTACCAGGGAGGCTGAGAAGTGTAATTGGCACACACCCTCTGGTCCCCCTTTTTGAACAGGGGAACCACCACCCCAGTCTGCCACTCCTTTGGCACTGTCCCAGACTTCCATGCAATGTTGAAGAGGCGTGTCAGCCAAGATAGCCCCTCCACACCCAGAGCTTTCAGCATTTCTGGACGGATCTCATCAATCCCTGGGGCTTTGCCAGTGTGGAGTTGTTTGACTACCTCAGGGAAATTGACGACAATCCCCCATCATCCTCTAGCTCTGCCTCTAATATAGAGGGCATAGAAGTAGGATTCAGGAGTTCCTCAAAGTGTTCCTTCCACCGCCCTATTACCTCCTCAGTTGAGGTCAACAAAGTCCCACCCTTACTGTATACAGCTTGGATGGTTCCACGTTTCCCCCTTCTGAGGTGGCGGACAGTTTTCCAGAAGCTCTTTGGTGCCGACCAAAAGTCCTTCTCCATGTCTTCTCCGAACTTTTCCCACACCCGCTACTTTGCTTCTTTCACGGCAGAGAAAACTTTAGACTACTACACCTATGTAAATTATTACTACTTTAGACTACTACACCTATGTAAATTATAACTACCTCGGGTTACATTAGTGGCGAGCCAGCCAGGAGCCAGAGACATTGAATATCAATATTGAAAGAATACGCACAATGGATTTCATACAGACGTCGAGTGTTAAAATTCCGAATGTAGTAATCGTTAGTGGGGTAGCCCAGGTAACAGATCAGGATGAGCAAGTGCTCGATTTCCTTAAGAAGTATGATTCCATCAAAAGAAAACTTTTTGTTGATGATTATTCATCTGAATTTTACCAAAACCTGATCATTGAGTTTTCGAGCAGTTCAGCTTTAGAGGACTTAGAGCCAATTTTGCCATACACATATAGAGTGCAGGGTGATCCATGTGTTAAATATGTTGTAAAAGCATTAAGCAGTGTGTACACTACACAGATTGGCAGTGATGTTACAAAAACATATCTAGCTGAGTTAAAGGGTTTAGCTAAGCTAAGTGGCAAAGATTATGGGTAGGTGTTGAGAGAGATGATGTCTCAGATTGGTGAAGATATTGGAGCTATGAAACCCGTAGTTACAGAAGTCTCCCCTTCACATGTTGAGACCCTAGTTGCGACACTTCAACTTCCTACCCCAGAAGATCAACCGCCCATCGCCTCGCTCTTGGAAATTGTTTATGTTCCACTGATTCAGTCCGTTTCACTAATGGAGGGAAAGCTCCATCCTTATCAGTGAGTGACATTATTCCAGCAGAAATCCAGAAGGTGGTGGTCGAGCATATTGTAAGGAGGGAAGATGTTAGCTCACACTTGCAATCTCCATTGAGGCTTCGTTCCTTTTCTGGAAAGATTCCCAGACCCAGTAACAAAGCTGATTATGACGCTTGGCACATCGAGCTGCTTCTAAATGATCCCAGCAAGTCCCAACTCCAGATCTCAAGAAGAATTCTTGAATGTCTACTTTCGCCCGCAGCCGACGTGGTCAAAGGGCTATGGCCTGGATCACCCCCCACCGCTTACCTACAGCTCTTGGACTCAGCCTTTGGCACTGTTGAGGATGTGGAAGAACTTTTTGCCCAATTTATGAACACCCTTCAAGATCCGGGTGAGATACCCTCCACTTATCTTCATAGATTACAATTAGCATTGAACCTAGCTGTGAGAAGGGGTGGAGCTACACCTGGCGAGGTAGATAAACACCTACTCAAACAGTTCTGTAGGGGGTGCTGGGACAATTCTTTGCTTTCTGGCCTGCAGCTTGAGCAGAAGAAAAGCAACCCCCCCTCATTTGCTGACCTCTAGCGGTTACTAAGAACAGAAGAAGACAGACAGTTAGCAAAAGCTAGCCGCATGAAAAAACACATTGGCACCACCAGGCAACGTGGCCAGCTTCAGCTCCAAAGTGCGTGGGCTTGTGCAGAGTCAAAAGAGAAGCCAGAAGTCAGTCTCAGTGCCATTGAGGACCTTGGGAGGCAAGTGGCCAGTCTACAAAGCCAATTAACCTCTTTTATGGCACAGAAAAAGACAAAAGGGACTGATAACAGGGGAACAGCAGGAAAAAGTCCAGGCAAAGTACGAAAACCAAACAGTGTTAACACAGACATGCCAAACAGAACAAGAAAAAGCAGACTAACAGACCCAGGCCTTGGTACTGCTTTAACTGCGGGGAGGATGGGCACATTGCCCCATCCTGCACAGACAGGGCCAACCCTGCTTTAGTAGCTGAAAAGAGAAAACAGTTAGAGGAGAAGTAGCACAGGTGGGAAACACAAAACAGCCTCAACTTACCTTCAAACGACTAGCAGTTCCTGTTGTGGGACAAACAGGGGCTGAGGAGAGTCAACAACGTCCCTCAGACGTAACCAGTAAAGGCAAGGTAGAAGTATGTGCTAGTCTAAAACATTTCAGTAAGAACCACCCTTTTAAACTTCCTCTGGGGTTGGTTGGCACCAAGAGTACAGCTAAAGTCAACATAAAGGGTGAAGAACAACTGCCTACTGGATACGGGTTCCCAAGTAACCACAGTTCCCCGGTCATTTTATGAACAGCACTTTTTAGAGCAGGAGATTAATCCACTGCATGATGTCTTGGAGGTGGAGGGAGCAACTGGACAGTGTGTACCATACTTAGGTTACATAGAGAGGACTGTAACTTTTCCAAAAGAGTTTATTGGGGCGTCAATGGATGTAAATACACTCGCTTTGGTTGTTCCTGACATTCGAGCCACATCAGAGTCTCTCAGATACCCTTGATGTATTGTATGACATGTACTCGGAAGCCGGATTGACTCGCCATCAACCTATCCCACATGGCTATAGAGCAGTTCTTAAATATTTTGAGCTTAGACAAAAGCAAACCAACAACCATCACCACAGTGTAGTGACATTGCAAGGCAGGAGCTCTAATGTCATTCCAGCTGGTGAAACTGTAGTAGTTGAGGGAGTTGCTGTAGCTCATTGTTTGCAAAGTGAGAAGTCCGTAGTTATTGAGCAGCCATCTTCATCCGCCATTCCAGGTGGCTTGCTGGTAACAGCTAGCTTAGTCGACATTCCCCAGCAGCAGCCCTATAAGTTACCAGTTGTCATTAGTAATGAGTCTGACCATGATATAGTCATTCCCGCTAAATGTGTGATTGCAGAGATAAGTGTTTATCAGAGTGTCTTGTTACAAGAGCACAGTGTAGTAAAACAATCAGAACCCTTTCCAAAGTCACCAGATGCTCAGTCAAACAAACTGCATGACCTAAACTTCAACTATGGTGAGTCCCCAATTCCATCTGAATGGAAAGAACACATCACTCAGCAGCTCATTAACATGCCTGATGTATTTGCAGAAAATGACTTGGATTTTGGCAGAACTGATAAAGTAGCACACAACATAAAACTCTCAGATGAATCTCCTTTTAAACTGTGTGCTAGACCAATACACCCACAAGACATTGAAGCTGTTCGAAAACACATTCAGGAGCTTCTTGATGCAGGAGTCATCAGAGAGTCAGTGTCACCGATAGTGGTAGTCAGGAAGAAAAATGGCCAGGTCCGGTTGTGCATAGACTACAGGCGTCTGAATCTCCAAACCATCAAAGATGCATACTCTCTTCCAAAGCTGGAAGACACGTTCTCAGCGCTCAACGGTTCCCAGTGGTTCTCTGTCCTTGATTTAAAATCTGGTTATTACCAGATCAGGTAAGTTGAGGAAGCAGACAAACCAAAGACTGCGTTCGTGTGTCCTCTTGGGTTCTGGGAATTTAACCGAATGCCTCAGGGAGTGACAAATGCACCGAGTATATTTCAAAGGTTAATGGAAAAGTGCATGGGGGACATGCATTTAAAAGACATGCTAGTCTTTATTGATGACTTGATTGTGTTCTCAAAGACTCTAGAAGAGCATGAAGCAAGGCTGATGAAGGTACTCACACGTCTCAGAGAGTTTGGGTTGAAATTATCACCTGAAAAGTGTATCTTCTTCCAGACATCAGTCCATTATTTTGGGCATGTGGTTTCCAGGAGTGGAGTCAAGACTGATCCGGAGAAGATCACTGCACTGTAGACTTGGCCAGTCCCAAGGAACCTGCGAGAGCTGAGATCTTTCCTTGGGTTTGCTGGGTATTACATAAGGTTTGTTAAGGGCTACTCTAACATTGTGAAGCCCCTCCACAATCTAACCTCTGGTTACCCACCTTCTCACAAGAAATTAAAGTCAGAAGAGAAAGCCGGTCAGTACCACAGCACAAAGGAAGTCTTTGGGAGTCGCTGGACACCCGCTTGCCAGCAAGCGTTTGACATGGTGATTGAGAGTCTTACATCTGCCCCTGTGTTGGGTTTTGCTGATCCTCAAAAGCCCTATACGCTCCACACCGATGCAAGCACCACTGGGCTCTGTGCTGTTCTGTATCAGGAACAGGAGGGCCAGTTTCGTGTCATAGGCTATGCAAACAGAGGGTGGTCAAGAAGTGAGAGTCGCTATCCAGCACACAAGTTGGAATTTTTGGCACTTAAGTGGTCAGTGACAGAAAAGTTCAGTGATTATCTCTACGGCAACCACTTCACCGAAGTTACTGATAGCAATCCGCTGACATCCATACTGACTTCAACAAAGCTTGATGCAACAAGCTATAGGTAGCTCTGTCCACATTCTCATTCAAACTCCTCTATCGTCCAGGAAAGCAAAACAATGATGCAGATGGATTGTCTCGCAGGCCGCATGGGGCCGCAGATGATCTTAAATCTCAAAAAGAAAGAGAGAGAGCGCATAAGACAGTTTACTCAAGGTCACCTCTCTGATCCAGAAAATATAGATGCAGTAAATCAAGCTGTTGTGCACGCGATCTGTGAGAGACAGCTCATTTACAGTACCAGTTATGATGGCCAAGATTTTACAGATGGTGTTGCCTTAGTTGAAACATTTGCCATTTCACCTACTGCTGTGCCTGACAGTTATGAGCAAGAAGACCACCTTGGTGGGTTGCCAGTTATCCCCCACTTAACTGAGGCAGAGCTTGTGAGTAAACAAAGAGCTGATCAAAGTATAAAGCATGTCGTTTCCCAGATGTAGCAGGGAGATAAACCACCCCCAACTTTGCGACATGAACTCCCAGAGCTTCCACTTTTGTTGAGGGAGTTAAATCGCCTTGAACTCCTCAATAACATCCTATACCGGAAACGTCAAGTGGGCTCTCAGACTTTTTATCAGCTCAAGCTCACAGCTGGTCTTCGTGACAAAGTTTTGACCAGCCTACACGATCATATGGGTCATATGGGTCATATGGGGGTTGACCGCACACTGGATCTTGTAAGGACCAGATTCTTTTGGCCAAGTATGGCTTTGGATGTAGAGAGGAAGGTCAAAACATGTGGCAGGTGCGTGCGGAGGAAGGCGCTACCTGAGAGAGCTGCGCCTTTGGTCAACATTAATACCACCAGACCCCTTGAGCTCCTTTGTATGGACTTTCTCTCTCTTGAACCTGACAAAAGTGGGAACTTGTGATTACAGATCACTTTACCAAGTTTGCAGTTGCCATGCCAACACCTAACCAAAAGGCTTGCACTGTGGCAAAGTGTCTGTGGGAGAGATTTATCGTGCACTATGGAATCCCAGACAACTCGATTTCGAGATTTCGAGTCTATGTAAATTATTACTACCTCGTAATAAGGGTTACACATGCAGGCATCCACTATATTGTGTGAAAATTGCAATTAAAACATCGCATGTATAACTTTGAGCAAGCAAAAAAAATGTTGCAAGCAGTAAATTACTGCAAAAGGATACATATTTCACACACTGAAAGTATCGAACTGGCAACCTTCTGACTACAAGTCTGACTCCCTACCCACTGAGCCATCTGCGCCCCTACGTGTATTCATCACGTACTCTGTACGTTTCTGTTATCCCACAAAATGACCATTGCCCACACGTGAATGTCTACTCTCATTAAAGTTTCCATTCCACTCGCAACGTCAGCTTCGGGAATTTTATATATTTTTGATACAGGTTAACATTAGTTCAAACATTTATGACAGGTGTTAATCCAAATCCCCAGGTAAAGTGTTAATATTTTTATTACATCCTTTTAATAACATATTTTTTATATTTTTATTGACCATGGTGTAAATTAATGCAAGCAATATACTTTCCCTTTAATCATGTAATAACAAAAGATAATGATTTCTTTTAACTTGTTTATGTAATATACAGTAAACCATCATCTTACTGTACCTCGTTTACACTTGGATCTGCCATCACTTTTTCAATCGACGCCATCCCGCAGGGAAGTATTATATATTGACATATACTGCGAAAAAATTTGCCTATATTTTTTAAACATATACAAATATATGTATTATATGGCCATATATTTCATTCATATGTTTACATATTCGATTTTGGTCGTTTTCAAATATGTTTTAATATGTCTAATATGTTAAGTTTAAACTTTATTTTACCAGGCAAGTTGACTGAGAACCCTTTCTCATTTGCAGCAAGGGCCTGGGGAGAAGGGATGGGAGAGGGGAATGAATAAGCTAATTGAGAGTAAGATGATTAGGTTGCCATGATGGTATGAGGGCCAGATTAAAAATGTGTCCAGGACACTGGGGTTAACACCCCTACTCTTACAAATAGTGCCATCGGATCTTTATTCACCACAGACTCAGGACACCCATTTAAAGTCCCATCTAAAAGACGTCACCCTACGCAGGGCCGTTATCCCCATCACTGCCCTGGGGCATTTGGAATGATCTTTAGACCTCCTACTGGCCCTCCAACACCACTGGTCTCTCATCCAGGAACTAACCAGGCCCAACCCTGCTTAGCTTAGAAGCAAACCAGCAATGAAATACAGGGCTCTATGCTGCTGGCATATTGTGGTAATATGCGTTAAACATATACATCCCCATTTGTATTCTTTCTTGTCATGTGTTTATTCTATTGTGTAGTCAATTCTTTGAAGTACTTTTGCAGAGGAATTGCATTTATAGGTCTCTTTTGAAATGTAAACTTGAAGTACAAATCATTATACTGGATCATTATACTGAAATAGAAAGAGGTGCTATATGCTGCTCAACAATGACTAAAGTCAAATCCTTGGTGTATTCCAGTAGATTGTGACATAATGGCAGTTTTATGATACTGCAAATACTGGTCCTTATTAAATGAAGGTCACTGACCATACCCAGTTGTTTCTTGGCTTACAATGCATTTTGTTAAAATTATGCTAACATATTTTGTACAATTTACAGATTTTGACTCTTGTTTGTATAAGATAATAATTCTCTATTTCACAGTATCTAATCTAATGCAGTATGGCCTAAACTGGTGGTTATTTTTGGTTTGTTCCCTTTCCAACAATAGTGATAAACTCACAATAACAAGACAATTCTCATGAAAATAATGTCTTGAAGGTTTATTCCATGATGTGTTTATGAGAAATGCTTAAAATATTGCATATTCACACATTTCTTAATCTTAACATAATATTACATTTAAATATACAATATGCAATGTATTAAGTGCAAGTTATATATTTCATGAACATATTCAGGACACATATGTATACAGGTCCTTCTAAAAAAATAAGAATATTGTGATAAAGTTCATTATTTTCCATAATGTAATGATAAAAATTTAACTTTCATATATTTTACATTCATTGCACACCAACTGAAATATTTCAGGTCATTTATTGTTTTAATACTGATGATTTTGGTATACAGCTCATGAAAACCCAAAATTCGGAACAAAATTAGGAACACCATACTAATACTGTGATTGACCCCCTTTCGCCTTTAGAAGTGCCTTAATTCTATGTGGCATTGATTCAACAAGGTGCTAAAAGCATTCTTTAGAAATATTAGCCCATATTGATTGGATAGCATCTTGCAGTTGATGGAGATTTGTGGAATGCACATCCAGGGCACGAAGCTCCCGTTCCACCACATACCAAAGATGCTCTTTTGGGTTGAGATCTGGTGACTGTGGGGGCCATTTTAGTACAA
This sequence comes from Umbra pygmaea, assembly GCA_016801145.1. NCBI lineage: Eukaryota > Metazoa > Chordata > Actinopteri > Esociformes > Umbridae > Umbra > Umbra pygmaea. The sequence goes on from JACXGM010005931.1 coordinate 20,943, forward strand.
TGAACTCATTGTCATGTTCAAGAAACCCATTTGAAATGATTCAAGCTTTGTGACATGGTGTATTCCAGTCTTCAACTGTCCAATTTTGGTGTGCTCTTGCAAATTGTAGCCTCTTTTTCCTATTTGTAGTGGAGATGAGTGGTACCCGGTGGGGTCTTCTGCTGTTGTAGCCCATTCGCATCCAGGTTGTGCGTGTTGTAGCTTCACAAAATATTTGCTGCATACCTCGCTTGTAACGAGTGTTTATTTCAGTCAAAGTTGCGCTTCTTTCAGTTCGAAGCAGTCGGCCCATTCTCCTCTGACCTCTAGCATCAACAAGGCATTTTTGCCCACAGGACTGCCGCATACTGGATGTTTTTTCCTTTTCACACCATTCTTTGTAAACCGTAGGAATGGTTGTGCATAAAAATCCCAGTAACTGAGCAGATTGTGAAATACTCAGACCGGCCGTCTGGCACCAACAACCATGCCACGCTCTAAAAATTGCTTAAATCACCTTTCCCATTCGGACATTCAGTTTGGAGTTCAGGAGATTGTCTTAACCAGGACCACACCTCTAAATACATTGAAGCAACTGCCATGTGATTGGTTGAGTAGATCATTGCATTAAGGAGAAATTGAACGGGTGTTCTTAATAATCCTTTAGGTTAGTGTATACTATCGGCTTTTGTCTGATATATTGAAAAAGATCAAACGTGTATGTGACATAAATCATCTATGGTAACGTTTGTATATGCTATACTATGAAAAGGATTTACTGTGGAACAGTCCTTTAACAGAAAATGTGCAATATACATCAAAACGAAATTATACAGGCGCATACATTTGGGCACCCTTGCATTGATTTGAATACCTTTAACTACCTAGCACTGATTAAATGGAAACACAATTTGTATGGTGAGCTCATTAAGCCTTGAACTTCATACACAGTTGAATCCAATCATTAAAGGGAACTGGACATAACTGCAAATTGTGTTTTTCTGTTTTCTTATTCTTCCTACTAACACGTCTGGCATAACCCTGCTAATTTATCCCTGACCTGTCAGCCAATTCCCTCTGGAAAGTGCCAGTTGCCAAAAACGCCATGTGTGCATACGCCACGTTTATAAATGAGGCCTATGGTTTGGGGAAAACAAAGGTGCTATAACCCTCTTCCACTACTCCTATATCCATAAGGTAGTGGGTATCTCCCCTGGATGGTTGGATACTTTCAAGAGCGGCTATTGTTGCATTGTCCAGCTCATCGAAGTAAGCACCTTTCCTTACCAGGTCATAACCTGCTCCAGTCCCTGCCCATTCCCCACCGTCTGCCGTGCTTCCTCCTTCGCTGTCTCCTTTTCTCTTTAAGGTTGCTCATTCTGACACAGTTGTAGATGGTGCAGGAGGAAACAGAGACAAATTTGAAGGGAGTAAAACACAAGAGTGAAACTTGAAAAATAAAAGGACTTCAATTAATCAAAATACAAATACAACGCTACACCTCACACAAACTAACATCAAACAAGACATACAAATACATTGATATATCTCTAACTGATAGAGATGTATTAGACAACAGAGGTGTGATGAAGTTGTGGGAAAAAGTCTGGGGAAACCAGACACCTGACACATACAACACAGGGGAGGTATCAACTGTACCTCCTCTATCTCACCAGGAGGGGCAACAGTTAAAAAAATCCCAAAGGTATTGTAAATACAAAAGTTAAAAAAACACGTTACCATACATTAATTACATTAAACATCCCTCAATATTTTTTAATATAATTGTATTTGTATTTTTTTATACACAGAATTGGTGAAACAAATTGTTGAAACCCATATAAACACTATGACCTATGCCCATCCACAGCAACAACATCAGAAGCGACAACATCAGCAAGAACAACACCATTTAGATATGCAGCAACAACAGCAACAACACAACCATCAAGTCAGGCAACAACAACAACAACAAAACCCCCATCAACACCTGCAACAACATTAACAACAACAAAACCCCCATCAAGACCTGCAATAACATTAACAACAACAACACAACCATCAAGTCATGCAACAACATCAACAACAACATCAAGTCATGCAACAACATCAACAAAAACAGCATCCAGTCCTGCAACAATATCCAACAGCACAGGTAACACACTTAAACTTCCTACAATTTTTTTTCTTAGTTTGAAAGGTAATTGTTTTATTGTCAAAATGAATTTATAAATTGAAATACAAAAACAAAACATAGCCGCAAGCGGTGATTTGCGGGTTCAACCCTTTTTCTCAATAGCAACTTCAAAGTAATTTCACACAAGGTTCAACATTGTTTTAAAACAGATCCTGCAATTGTTATGATCTATAGCTTCATTGATGTAATTCAACCTGCAGTTATTATACATTTAAAGCGCCCCCTAGTGGTCAATATGAATGAGACTTGCAGGGCGTGGTTCAGTTACTTATGAGGACATATCCTGAGAGATTTGTCATGATTTGAGAATGAAAATGTGATTAATTGTAAAATGTATGTAATGCCACTCACCTATCTTGTGCTTGTAGTGCCCCCTAGTAGTGTATGTATATGAAACTGTCTGGGTATATCTGGGGTACTTATCTTAACATATCCTGTGAGTGGTGTTGATTGACCCTACAGTTGCTGATTTGTGCTCATTTATGTCCCTTTCAAAGTTCATTGGTCAATAACTTGAAAAGTAATTGAGATATCGTTTCATACATCTTTTAATAATCTTGGTCCAATGATGTTTCACTGAAAATCTGGTGGCAATCGGAGGTAGGGTTTAGGAGGAGACCTCAAAAATGTGTTTTTCAAAAAAATCAAAATGGTGGAAACTTTTTGTAGGCGGACCTTAATGGTCCTTGAGACTTTTTTGTGGAGCACACTGACTTGCACCTGTATTAGAAATGTCAAGTCAATCGGACTTATAGTGTGAGGGGCGTGGCTTTTCAAAGTTTGTATTTTGAAGCCTTAATTACAGCCCCACCATGTGGCTGATTGGGTTCATATTTCTATGGAAGCACAAGCACACCATTTCCAGTTATTCCCCCATGTTTCATGTTTCTAGCTTATTCCAGCTCACAGGAATTTCAGCCGGTGTGGCACACAACAAATAATAATAATAATAAATATAACCGCAAGCGGTGATTCAACCCTTTTTTCAACCCTTTTTTCTCAATAGAAACTTCAAAATAAATTCACACAAGGTTCGACATTGTTATAAAACATATCCTATAGTTTTTATGATCTATAGCTTGATTTATGTCATTCCACATGCAGTTATTATACATTTAAAGCACCCCCTAGTGGTCAATTTGAATGAGACTTGCAGGGCATGGTTTAGTTACTTATGAGATTCATCATGATTGGATAATTAATATACAATTAATTCTAACATTTGTGTATTGCCACTCACCTATCTTGCGCTTGTAGCGCCCCCTAGGGGTCTATCTATATGAAACTCTCTGCGTAAATCTCGGGCACTTATCAGAACATATCTTGTGAGTTTTGTGATGATTGGCCTTACGGTTGCTAATTTGTGTTCATTTATGTCCAGAGCCACACCCCTCTTTGGTCAATAACTTGAAATGTAATTGAGATTGACATGTTGTGTTCAATTTCAAATAAGCTTGATCCAATAATGATTCACTAAAAATGTGGTGGCAATCGGAGCTACGGTGTAGGAGGAGATAAAAGCACCCCCTTGTGGTCAATTTGAATTAGAATTGCAGGGCGCGGGGGGCGCTGCTGAGCAAGCATGGAGTAAGAAATGTTTTTATGTAGCTCTGCAGGGAACTATGGCCAAACTATTATTTTCAAAGGTAGCCTCTTGAAACAGCAATTCAAACAAAGGAATTCCTATATTTTGTAACTGTTAGACGGGCAAGATGTCATTGAAAGCTAGCAAAACATGACAAACATCCCTATACGCGTTGAAGTCTTCATCAGCAAGTCAGACCACATGCGAAGCAGAGATGGCGGAAGAAGGTTCTTCAACTGGGCCTTTCAATTTTAAAGGATTTAAACACGAACTACGTGAAGATCTGGTTGGTGTAATTAAAAAGGAGGTTCGAGCTGTACTTAAAAGCGAACTGGGATTTTTCAATCGGAAGTTCTGCCTCTGAAATCAGGAATTCAAAAACACAACAAACTCAGAAACAGTTAAACTACGCACCACGCTAACTGGCGTTTAGCACAGCCTGTCCACATGTAGTGATGATATAATCACACTACAACGCGATGTGAAGCACTTGACAGAGCTGGCTGATATCCTTTAAAACAAATGTGATGACCCAAGTAAAAAAAAAGTATATTTCAATTATACTCCAGTATTATACTTCTAGTATACTTATGCTTAACCATAAGTATGTATTCAATGTATTTAAGTATATTTGAAGTATACTTTCAAAATATACATACCAAAATAATATATTAGTATATTTAGGATAAATAAAATACATTTCAAGTTCATTTAAATATACTTTTTTTACTTGGGGACTTAGAAGGGAGGTCGCAGAGGAATAATGTAAGGATTGTCGGAATTCCCGAATCTCCCGGCAGTTGCTCCACATCAGCGATTTCAGCTCTACTCAAAGATACATTCAACTTGGAGAAAGCGCCCCTGGTTGACAGATCGCATCGATTATTGCAGCCAGCTCCACGAGGAGGGGAACCAGCCAGGACGGTCATAGCGCGTCTTCATTACTACAAAGACTGCAACGATATCCTGCGCATAGCAAGAACCACACAGAAGATCCAAGTTGACAATATGACCATCTCCGTCTACCCGGATTTCACCACGCAAGTGCCCAAAGCGCGAGCGGATTTCAATGGCGTCAGACAGATGCTAAAGGACGCCCTGGGCGTTAAATTTGGAATACTCTTCCCAGCTCGACTTCGCATCACATTTAATGGGGCCGAGTCGTTTTTTACTGATCCTGAAGCCGCCCGTGCTTATGTTTCCCAGAACATTGCTCACCATCAAGAGGTCTGACTGTTGTAGACACAATCGGTATTCTTGAGGTCTGTTTAGTATTTATTTTTTCCTTCACTGTTTTGCACTATGTTTGATCTTAATAGAAGCTAACTATTTAACAATGACCACCAGAGACAGCTGGTGTGAGGGCTGTTAAGGTGATATGTTCTCTGTATTACTACCGTTTGTAGTATGTTTGGTTTCTCTGGTTTGCTATATGTTTGGTTAATATAATGTTAGTTACCTGATGCTGTACTTGATGATTTGCTTACTGGTTGGTCTGATTTGGCAGCTTATTACTTCTGTCAAACTATCAACTTCCTGTGTTATCAATGTTTGAGATGCACCTCTGTTTATTATTAATTACAATTCCCAGCAGACTGCATGCTGGTTTCGCAGTTAGGCTACCTGTTAGGCCATGTGCTATTGCCTCTCTTTAGGGGTTGTTTATGCGATCTCCAATTTATGCGATCTTTCTGCTGTTGTAGCCCATCCGCCTCAAGGTTGTGCGTGTTGTGGCTTCACAAAAGCTTTGCTGCATACCTCGCTTGTAATGAGTGTTTATTTCAGTCAAAGTTGCGCCTCTTTCAGCTTGAAGCAGTCGGCCCATTCTCCTCTGACCTTTAGCATCAACAAGGCATTTTTGCCCACAGGACTGCCGCATATTCTTTGTGATCCGCAGAAATGGTTGTGCATGAAAATCCCTGTAACTGAGCAGATTGTGAAATACTCAGACCGGCCTGTCTGGCACCAACAACCATGCGACGCTCAAAATTGCTTAAATAACCTTTGTTTCCCATTCTGACATACAGTTTGGAGTTCAGGAGATTGTCTTGACCAGGACCACACCCTTAAATGCATTGAAGCAACTGCCATGTGATTGGTTGAGTAGATCATTGCATTAAGGAGAAATTGAACGGGTGTTCCTAATAATCCTTTAGGATAAACTCACCTATCGGCTTTTCTCTGATATATTGAAAAAGAACAAACGTGTATATGACATAAATCATCTATGGTAACGTTTGTATATGCTATACTATGAAAAGGATTTACTGTGGAACAGTCCTTTAACAGAAAATGTGCAACATACATCAAAAGGAAATTAGACAGGCGCACACATTTGGGCACCCTTGAAATTTTGTTGATTTGAATACCTGTAACTACCTAGCACTGATTAATTGGAAACACAATTTGTATGGTGAGGTCACTAAGCCTTGAACTTCATAAACAGTTGCATCCAATCATTATAAGGAACTGGACATAGCTGCAAATTGTGCTTTTTTGTTTGCTTATTCTTCGTACTAACAAGTCTGGCATAACCCTGCTAAAATATCCCTGACCTGTCAGCCAATTCCCTCTGGAAAGTGCCAGTTTCCAAAAATCCTAGTGTTGCAAGGACTTGAATTGGCACTGACACGGCATGTTTTCTCCGAGTGCTCCTCTGTAATGCTGGGCCCAAAAGAGTGCAGAGGTCCAACAGGACGACCCGATGAAGTCGGAAACGGCTCATAAGCCACTCGTCCTCGATTGCCAGCAAGTCTTCTTGCTGTCTGAAAATGTGTTCAGACAGCAGGTTTGCTTTTTATAAATCCCAATTATTGCACATAGAGTGGCGTGCATCTTCTTTTGTGCATACGCCACGTTTATAAATGAGGCCTATGGTTAGGGAAAACAAAGGGCCTTTAACCCTCTTCCACTACCCCTATATCCATAAGGTAGTGGGTTGGATACTTTCAAGAGCGGCTAGTGATGCATTGTCCAGCTCATTAAAGTAAGCACCTTCCCTTACCGGGTCATAACCTGCTCCAGTCCCTGCCCATTCCCTACCGTCTGCCGTGCTTCCTCCTTCGCTGTCTCCTTTTCTCTTTAGGGTTGCTCATTCTGACACAGTTGTAAATTGTGCAGGAGGAAACAGAGACAAATGTGAAGGGAGTAAAACACAAACTTGAAAAATAAAAGGACTTAAATTAGTCAAAATACAAATATAACGCTACACCTCACACAAACTAACATCAAACAAGACATATATACATTGATATATTTCTAATTGATAGAGATGTATTAGACAACAGAGGTGTGATGAAGTTGTGGGAAAAAGTCTGGGGAATCCAGACACCTGACACATACAACACAGGGGAGGTATCAACTGTACCTCCTCTATCTCACCAGGAGGGGCAACAGTTAAAAAAATCCCAAAGTTATTGTAAATACAAAAGTTAAAAAAACACGTTACCATGCATTAATTACATTAAACATCCCTCAATATTTTTTAATATAATTGTATTTATATTTTTTTATACACAGAATTGGTGAAACAAATTGTTGAAACCCATATAAACACTATGACCTATGCCCATCCACAGCAACAACATCAGAAGCGACAACATCAGCAAGAACAACACCATTTAGTTATGCAGCAACAACAGCAACAACACAACCATCAAGTCAGGCAACAACAACAACAACAAAACCCCCATCAACACCTACAACAACATTAACAACAACAAAACCCCCATCAAGACCTGCGATAACATTAACAACAACAACACAACCATCAAGTCATGCAACAAAATCAACAACAACATCAAGTCATGCAACAACATCAACAAAAACAGCATCCAGTCCTGCAACAATATCCAACAGCACAGGTAACACACTTAAACTTCCTACAATTTTTTTTCTTAGTTTGAAAGGTAATTGTTTTATTGTCAAAATGAATTTATAAATTGAAATACAAAAACAAAACATAGCCGCAAGCGGCGATTTGCGGGTTCAACCCTTTTTCTCAATAGCAACTTCAAAGTAATTTCACACAAGGTTCAACATTGTTTTAAAACAGATCCTGCAATTTTTATGATCTATAGCTTCATTGATGTAATTCAACCTGCAGTTATTATACATTTAAAGCGCCCCCTAGCGGTCAATATGAATGAGACTTGCAGGGCGTGGTTCAGTTACTTATGAGGACATATCCTGAGAGATTTGTCATGATTTGAGAATGAAAATGTGATTAATTGTAAAATGTATGTAATGCCACTCACCTATCTTGTGCTTGTAGTGCCCCCTAGTAGTGTATGTATATGAAACTGTCTGGGTATATCTGGGGTACTTATCTTAACATATCCTGTGAGTGGTGTTGATTGACCCTACAGTTGCTGATTTGTGCTCATTTATGTCCCTTTCAAAGTTCATTGGTCAATAACTTGAAAAGTAATTGAGATATCGTTTCATACATCTTTTAATAATCTTGGTCCAATGATGTTTCACTGAAAATCTGGTGGCAATCGGAGGTAGGGTTTAGGAGGAGACCTCAAAAATGTGTTTTTCAAAAAAATCAAAATGGTGGAAACTTTTTGTAGGCGGACCTTAATGGTCCTTGAGGCTTTTTTGTAGAGCACACTGACTTGCACCTGTATTAGACATGTCAAGTCAATCGGACTTACGGTGTGAGGGGCGTGGCTTTTCAAAGTTTGCATTTTGAAGCCTTAATTACAGCGCCACCATGTGGCTGATTGGGTTCATATTTCTATGGAAGCACAAGCACACCATTTCCAGTTATTCCTCCATGTTTCATGTTTCTTGCTTATTCCAGCTCACAGGAATTTCAGCCGGTGTGGCAGACAACAAATAATAATAATAATAAATATAACCGCAAGCGGCGATTTGCGGGTTCAACCCTTTTTTCTTAATAGAAACTTCAAAATAAATTCACACAAGGTTCGACATTGTTATAAAACATATCCTATAATATTTATGATCTATAGCTTGATTTATGTCATTCCACATGCATCTATTATACATTTAAAGCACCCCCTAGTGGTCAATTTTAATGAGACTTGCAGGGCATGGTTTAATTACTTGTGAGATTTATCATGATTGGAGAAAGAATATACAATTAATTGTAACATTTGTCTATTGCCACTCACCTATCTTGCGCTTGTAGCACCCCCTAGTGGTCTATGTATATGAAACTATCTGCGTAAATCTCTGGCACTTATCAGAACATATCTTGTGAGTTTTGTGATGATTGGCCTTACGGTTGCTGATTTGTGTTCATTTATGTCCAGAGCCACACCCCTCATTGGTCAATAACTTGAAATGTAATTGAGATTGACATGTTGTGTTCAATTCAAATAAGCTTGATCCAATAATGATTCACTAAAAATGTGGTGGCAATCGGAGCTACGGTGTAGGAGGAGATGAAAGCACCCCCTTGTGGTCAATTTGAATTAGAATTGCAGGGCACGGGGGCGCTGCTGAGCAAGCATGGAGTAAGAAATGTTTTTATGTAGCTCTGCAGGGAACTATGGCCAAACTATTATTTTCAAAGGTAGCCTCTTGAAACAGCAATTCAAACAAAGGAATTCCTATATTTTGTAACTGTTAGACGTGCAAGATGTCAATGAAAGCTAGCAAAACATGACAAACAACCCTATATGCGTCAAAGTCTTCATCAGCAAGTCAGACCACATGCGAAGCAGAGATGGCGGAAGAAGATTCTTCAACTGGGCCTTTCAATTTTAAAGGATTTAAACGCGAACTACTGTACTTGAAAGCGAACTGGGATTTTTCAATCGGAAGTTCTGCCTCTGAAATCAGGTTTGGAGGAATTCAAAACCACAACAAACTCAGAAACAGTTGAACTACGCAGCACGCTAACTGGCGTTTAGCACAGCCTGTCCACATGTAGTGATGATGTAATCACACTACAACGTGATGTGAAGCACTTGACAGAGCTGGCTGATATCCTTTAAAACAAATGTGATGACCCAAGTAAAAAAAAAGTATATTTCAATTATACTCCAGTATTATACTTCTAGTATACTTATGCTTAACCATAAGTATGTATTCAATGTATTTAAGTATATTTGAAGTATACTTTCAAAATATACATACCAAAATAATATATTAGTATATTTAGGATAAATAAAATACATTTCGAATTCATTTAAATATACTTTTTTTACTTGGGGACTTAGAAGGGAGGTCGCAGAGGAATAATGTAAGGATTGTTGGAATTCCCGAATCTCCCGGCAGTTGCTCCACATCAGCGATTTCAGCTCTGCTCAAAGATACATTCAACTTGGAGAAAGCGCCCCTGGTTGACAGCTCGCATCGATTATTGCAGCCAGCTCCACGAGGAGGGGAACCAGCCAGGACGGTCATAGCGCGTCTTCATTACTACAAAGACTGCAACGATATCCTGCGCATAGCAAGAACCACGTGGAAGATCCAAGTTGACAATATGACCATCTCCGTCTACCCGGATTTCACCACGCAAGTGCCCAAAGCGCGAGCGGCATTCAATGGCGTCAGACAGATGCTAAAGGACGCCCTGGGAGTTAAAGTTGGAATACTCTTCCCAGCTCGACTTCGCATCACATTTAATGGGGCCGAGTCGTTTTTTACTGATCCTGAAGCCGCCCGTGCTTATGTTTCCCAGAACATTGCTCACCATCAAGAGGTCTGACTGTTATAGACACAACCGGTATTGTTGAGGTCTGTTTAGTATTTATTTTTTTCCTTCACTGTTTTGCACTACGTTTGATCTTAATAGAAGCTAACTATTTAACAATGACCACCAGAGACAGCTGGTGTGAGGGCTGTTAAGGTGATATGTTCTCTGTATTACTACCGTTTGTAGTATGTTTGGTTTCTCTGGTTTGCTTTATGTTTGGTTAATATAACGTTAGTTACCTGATGCTGTACTTGATGATTTGCTTACTGGTTGGTCTGATTTGGCAGCTTATTACTTCTGTCAAACTATCAACTTCCTGTGTTATCAATGTTTGAGATGCACCTTTGTTAATTATTAATTACAATTCCCAGCAGACTGCATGCTGGTTTCGCAGTTAGGCTACCTGCTAGGCCATGTGCTATTGCCTCTCTTTAGGGGTTGTTTATGCGATCTCCAATTTAGGGAGAGATCAGCATGGGGTATTGGGTACATAGTAAACTGTTTTTTTCTCTCTACACTGTGCTTTTTTAACCTCGTGTTGTCCTCCCGATGGCCATACACCTGTGGTCTTCCGGGGTCAAAAAAGACCCCATCTGGTTTGACTCTTATTTAAAGCATATAGTATAAATATTCAATCAATTCTGTGTTACACCTTTAGTCTAACTTCAGTCCAACCCATTACAACAATTTTTTCTTTCGATTTGGAATTTAGGGCCAATAATCCTTGTTTACATAAAGTATAAAAATATTATGACAGAAAAATATTAAATTTGGGGTCAAAATGACCCCAAGGACAACACAAGGGTTAAATGTTTGTTTTCTGCCTGCTCAGCACAGGGACCTTTTACTACTAAGTCACTCAAGTGTTCACTTGAAATATTTTATGGCTTCACAAAGTAGTTGTGCACCCTGCGCCACACGTCTCATCAGTTGGAACATAAAGGGGATGAGTCACCCAATTAAATGTACCCGTGTCTTCCTACATTTATAATCCTTAGGCCCAGATATAATTTTCTTGCAGGAGACACATCTCTTGGCCACTGAATGTTCTAAATTAGAAAGGCTGAAACTCTTTGGCACTCCCATTATCCTAGCCATTATGTATGGTCCAAATTGAGACAACCCACAGTTTCTCACGCCTCATAGCCAAGTTACCAGATATCAACTCACACCATCTAGTGCTGGGAGGAGATTTAAATTGTGTCCTCGATCTTGCGTTGGACAGGTCCAGGGCCGGGACCAAAATCAGTGTCTTTAAGTCTGGGGAGGTACTTCTGGCTTTTCTAAATGACTACAGGCTACAGGACCCCTGGAGAAGCTCCAACCGAACAGCCAGGCAATACACTTTTTACTTTCCAGTTCATAAATCTTACTCAAGAATAGATTATTTTCTTGTTGATAACAGGTCTCTCTTTTGTCAAACATTCAAAACACCATAGTATCATCATATCAGATCATTGTCCCCTACAGTTGGACCTTCGTATGCCTAATAGCAGCACAAAATACAGAACGTGGCACTTTGATCCACTGCTGTTAGCTGATACAGATTTCACTTTCATTAACAGTCAAATAGATTACTTTCTGGAGACTAATGTTAATGTTGTTTCATTATTAATGAATAATTACTTATAGGGTGTTATTCAGAATGTTAAATTTTGCCTGAAAGGCAGAGTGTTGTCTTATTTTTTCTTTTATTTACATGTATGAATGTGTATATACACTCACCTAAAGGATTATTAGGAACACCCGTTCAATTTCTCATTAATGCAATTATCTACTCAACTAATCACATGGCAGTTGCTTCAATGCATTTAGGGGTGTGGTCCTGGTCAAGACAATCTCCTGAACTCCAAACTGAATGTCAGAATGGGAAAGAAAGGTGATTTAAGCAATTTAGAGCATTGCATGGTTGTTGGTTCCAGACGGGCCGGTCTGAGCATTTCACAATCTGCTCAGTTACTGGGATTTTCACGCACAACCATTTCTACAGTTTATAACGAATGGTGTGAACAGGGAAAACATCCAGTATGCGGCAGTCCTGTGGGCGAAAATGCCTTGTTGATGCTAGAGGTCGGAGGAGAATGGGCCGACTGCTTTAAGCTGATAGAAGAGCAACTTTGACTGAAATAACCACTCGTTGCAACCGAGGTATGCAGCAAAGCATTTATGAAGCCACAACACGCACAACCTTGAGGCGGATGGGCTACAACAGCAGAAGACCCCATCAGGTACCAATTTGAAATGATTCGAGCTTGGTGACATGGTGCATTATCCTGCCTGAAGTAGCCATCAGAGGATGGGTACATGGTGGCCATAAAGGGATGGACATGGTCAGAAACAATGCTTAGGTAGGCCATGGCATTTCAACGATGCCCAATTGGCACTAAGGGGCCTAAAGTCTGCCAAGAAAACATCCCCCAAACAATTACACCACCACCACCAGCCTGCACAGTGGTAACAAGACATGATGGATCCATGTTCTCATTCTGTTTACGCCAAATTCTGACTCTACCATCTGAATGTCTCAACAGAAATCGAGACTCATCAGACCAGGCAACATTTTTCCAGTCTTCAACTGTCCAATTTTGGTGTGCTCTTGCAAATTGTAGCCTCTTTTTCCTATTTGTAGTGGAGATGAGTGGTACCCGGTGGGGTCTTCTGC
>JACXGM010005932.1:0-33938 GCA_016801145.1 Umbra pygmaea
ACGGCCTGACTCTTGTTTTGTGTATAGACCTGCCTTTGGATTTTGCCCTTGTACCTTTGCCATATCCGGATTTCCCGTGTACCGATCTTGCTTGGACTGCCGACCTCCCTTGTGTATCGAACTAGCCTGGACTGACTATCTGCCTCGGATATCGACCCCTGCCTGGCCTGAGAACCCGTCCCCCGGAATTTGGAAACGCCTATTACTGTCACTGTATTACGGCTGTGGGATTGCCTGTGTGTGTGGCTACTTACTCCATTATCTATACAACATTAAAAGATATTGTACTGACATTCTGAGAGTGGGTTTATCGTTACAACAATAAAGACGAAAGATAAAAAAATACAGTTGAAATACAATCGAAATTGAACAAGGTAGATGTAAGTACATGTACAATTAGTGCAAAGAAATCTTGGATTTAGAGGTAGATCGAATTAGTGTACATAGCAGGCAAATACAATGTAATAATTTGACATTAGTATGAAAATTTACTGTGCAAATGGCAGCAGTCTAAATAACAGTTAAGAAATAATATATTTAAAATAAATACTGTTCAAGTCAGTATATACACAGGTGCTTATTTGGCAGAGTGTCACAGTAATGGATCAGATAGGGAAAGGTAGTGCACATGTGGGGGGGGGGGTCAGCAGGTACAACGGTCAGACAGAAGCTCTGATAATTGAGATTTAAAGGAAGTTAGGGGGACAGTGGTCATGAGTTTTAGAGTCTTCTGTAGCTCGTTCCAGTTGTTAGCTGCGGCGAACTGGAATGCATTTCGGCCAAAAGCGGTGTGAGCTTTAGGATTGATCAGAGAGATGTACCTGGATGAGCGCAGGTTACGGGAGGGTGAGGCAATGGTGAGGAGTGAGTTCAGGTAAGGAGGGGTTTTCCTTAGGATTGTTTTGTAAATAAGGTGATACCAGTGGGTCAGGCGCTGAGTGTGTAATGAGGGCCAGCCCACTAGTCCATATAAGTCACAGTGGTGGGTGTTAAATGGGGCATTTGTAACAAATCGGATGGCACTATTATAGACTACGTCTAGCTTTCTAAGTAGGGAGGTAGAGGCAGTTCTGTAAATGACATCCCCGAAATCAAGGATTGGAAGGATGGTCATTTTTACCAGGGTCTTTTTGGCAGCATAGGTGAAGGAGGCCTTGTTTCTGAATAAGAAGCCAATTCTAGATTTTATTTTAGATTGGAGTGTGTTAATGTGAAGCTGGAATGAGAGTGAACAATCTTACCAGACACCTAGGTATTTGTAGGTGTCCACGTATTCCAGTTTGGACCCATCCAGAGTAGAGATGCTTGTCAGGTTGGCGGGTATGGGAAGTGTGCGGTTGAAAAGCATGCATTTAGTTTTGGTGGGGTTTAAGAGCAGTTGAAGGTTATAGAAGGCGTTTATCACAATATGCTAATTTCTTGAGACGGACCTGTATATATATATATATATATATATATATATATATATATATATATATATATGAGGAAGATGGAGAGAGAGAGCAGGATGGAGAAAGAGAGCAGGATGGAGAGAGAGAGGACAAAGAGAGGTACCTTGAAGAACCAGGTGAGAAAGTGGCCAAAAGGTATTTACTGCAGTAATCATGGTTTGTAATTGCCATCTTTTTTTACAGCAGATGCCTTGAATCTGTTGATAGTTTGTCATAATTGTATGTCTCAATCTGTCTATTTCTTTCCCCAAAACTCACTAGAAGCCATGATTTAATTTTACGGGGTAGCTTAACTGCTATCGAATGCTCACTAGGGGCTGAGTCCCCCCAAAGGTCAGATCCTGGAATCACACCGTTCCTTAGGATAAGGAGCTGCCATCTACCTCATCAGCTACACAGGCCTCTTCTGGAATTGTCTTGACCCTTCAGGATGAGCTACCATCTTTGTCCTCAGCTACACATATGTCTCCACAAAAATATCCACAAATATCTGATATTGAGGATGAAGACCTCTTTGCCTCTACTTCTCCCCTGCATGAGCCTTCAGGTGGGTTTTGTGTATGTATGTTCTAATGAAGGATTTGTGCAATTGAGAAATTATATTTTTTCTCTTTCTCTTATGTTGTTATAATAAATTATAACTGTTTGTGCAGAATGTTTTTTTTTTGGGTTGGGGCGCTCAAAGCGGGACTCACCCAGGGTGTAATTCAATGTAGAACCGCCACTGGGTACATTTTCAATTTCTTTTAGTTTCTTTTAAAAACATTATGTTTGTTTGAATACATTAATATCTAGAATGTGGCTGCGTTTACATAATATTTTAAACGGTCTAGCGCCACTCTCTGTTGGTAAAAGTCCATTACATTTCCACTTAATGTACTGTACATTGATGTAAAATATCAAGAAATGCAGTTTTACAGCATTTGTTTGCTGGTCATCAGGAAAGAGAAATTTGTTTAACAATGTATAGAATTTGAGGCAGTAACCAAGGATCTAATGGGTCCTCCATAAAATTTAGATTAATACAGTGTATAATGACAGACATTTAGCATGTAAGGGCATGTTTATGTAACCCTCCTATTATGTTTGTGGTCAATTTGACCCCAGGCTTTTTAGCTGTATAAAACATAATCCTACTCTATTTAGATTTAAATTTCAATTGCAATTCAATCTACATGATGTCTCCACTAATATCTCCACAAATATCTGATTTTGAGGATGGAGGATTTGTGCAATTGAGAAATACAAGTTTCTCTTTCACTTATGTTGTTATGAGAAAATGTAACTGTTTGTGCAGAAAATTTTTTTTTTGGGAGGGTGCTCAAAGGGGGTCTCGCTTAGGGTGTAATTCAATGTAGAACCGCCACTGGGCCTTAAAATGCGTCTCTGTGTTGCCTCAGCAATAGCTGCAAAATGTTTTGGGGCGCCAGATTAAAAGGTGGCAAATGCAATTGAATCTGCAAAAATCACATTGAGGATGCTCACCCTTGCTAAACAAAGTTGCTGCAAGGTCAAGTTCAGCTGGTGGGCGTAGCAGTAAACACACTTGACCATCCGTTGACCCGGTTTGACACCTGTGCTCTAGGATAACCAGTTAATTTGATGGTGAAATTAGAGTCAAGTGTTCTCAATCAATGGGATGGCAACCAGTTCTGAGTGGGCCCCCTGTTTCATTTAAAGAACAGGGATCTATCAGTCTGATCTTCACAACACATGGTTTTTGAAGTGTACCCTTGAATGAACCAAGGAGATTTGAGGATCTTAGGAAAAGATTTGTTGATGCTCATCAGGTGGGAAAAGGTTTAAAAATCATCTCTAAATAGTTTGGACAGCCACCAATCCACAGTCAGACCGAATGTGTACAAATTGATGACATTGATGACCATTGTTACACTCTAAGAGTAAGGAAGTAATAGTTTGCTACAGGGCTGCCAACAGGAATCTGTGGGCCCGGGACAAACTCCACATTTAGGGGCCCCCGCTAAAAAAAATACTGTGCAAAAACAAAATTTGGGGCCCCCCTCAGGACTGGGCCCGGGACAACTTTCCCCGTTGTTCCCCCCTGTCAGGTGCCCTGGTTTGCGAGGTCACAAAGAAACCCAGGGTGTCTACTAAAGAACTAAAGGTCTCTCTCACATTGGCTAATGTCAATGGTCATGAGTCAACCATACAGGAGAACACTGAACAACAAGTACATGGCACGGTTGCAAGGAGAAAGCTACACCTCTCCAAAAAGAACATTGCCATCCGTCTGCAGTTTGCTCAAGATCCCACCGACAAGGCCATTAGAAAAATGTTTTGTGGATGGATACCAAAATACAACATTTTGGGTTTAAATGGGATGCGTTATGTCTGATTCTCTATCTATAAAGTTCAAATACAAAAAGAAAATACAAAAAATAAATGCATCTGGCAAACTTTGATTTTCAAGTAAACTATGAACTATTTCCAGTCTGGTTTGCTGTCCTGGATTATCTTTGGTCAACCCATAACCTCTCCCACAATGTCTTCATAGCCAATTTGGCCTCAACAATTCATGAAGACTGTCAACCCACTGGTGTCTACCTACTATTTGAGGATTTTGGTTAACCATTGATGGGGACACATTTTTACCATCTGTATATGCTAACAATGATCCTGACCAATTATTGTTGGTGGAGAATTACATGTTTCTTTAACCTTGGTGGGGACAAGCCTATGAGGCTGGAATATGCCACAAACATAAAAAGGGTGTGGCTTTGGCTAGGCCTGCTTGCGGAAGAATCATTTGGCTTGCATAGTAGCAGTCTGTTTCTATATACAGTTTAACCTGCATAACCAGTTTAGTATTGTAGTTGATTGTTCACCTGTCACTTACAGTTAGGCACCAGAGAACAGCTCACATCCTCTTAATGATCAGTACATTTATAAGTAGCTTACATGTTAGAAAGGTTTGTGGACCTCCACTCTATGCACATTCAGACACGTCTCACTTTTATAGTTGTTATATTAATCCTGCTACTCAGAAACTTTAGCCATGGCTACAAATTACAGCTTTACTCATTGAGCAACATGTATATTGTTATTTCTCAACTTAAACTGAGCCCTTTTTTTTTATATCGATAGGCTACTGTCCACGTGGCATAGTGGGCTAAGTTGCTGCAATGCAGGACAGTCAATATAACGATGGTAATGGGTTCGAGCCTGACCACGGGTTCTCTTTCTTTTGGCATATTGCTGCCTGGGATTTGGGTAAAATAAATCAGATTATCTATTCTGCCATGTCGCTCTCCAGTGACTACTTGTGTTCAGATTGGGCGCCTGTAAATTCAATTGTGGAAGTATATGTGGTGCATCCTGTGCATGATGCGACTAAAGGCTTCTGTGTTGGGAGAACAGTGTGAAAATAATCGTCAGCTCAGGCAACATGTGGTTGGATGAACCATGTGCACGCCCCTCGTCATCCCACAGATCTGTACATAAAGTTGCGGAGCCGCTGACAAGGCAGGATTAGAGAGGAAATTTGGAAAGTGAGAAAAATCTGGAGAAAAACAAATTAATCTTAAAATCTTTGTTAACAAAGAAAACAGATGGCCCTGAAAAATTATAGGTGCATCTATGGATTACGAGGTTGTTAATGATCTTGAATGGGCTGAACAAAAACACCTCTACTGGAGTGTGAATTTTGCTAACTTTTGCCGGCCATTTTTTCAGTAGTGGTTTTACACATTTAAAGCCTAATAACCTTCCCATTGTTCCTCCAATTGTAGTTTATGATATGACATTCTGAGGCTCTTAGTCTGTAATTTATGTAATGAAAAACATAATTTTACATTTATTTATGAAGGGTTGGAAAGTGGGTTGGTCATTTGTGGGTTATTATTTTTTGAAATGCATAAGCTTACTTGATGTATTCAATAAGTTCTGTAGAAGGTAGTTCACTGAGTTTTCTTCTGACACTTTGCATGATCTCCTTCACCTTTGCCTTTTTCTTCATTTCTGGAAGAGTAAAACACACCTCACTGTATGAGAACTGTATAAGCACTGTATAAGCACATATAGTGACATGTTTTGAAGTAAGAATGACTTAATTAGATTTACTGATTGTAATCGATATGAAAACCATCCACCTACCAAGGGATGAAGTTGTTCCAGATGCAGCATAACCTTTTTGCTTCTTCGATTGTTTGTTTGCCTGGGCCAAATCAGATTTCCTTTTCCCTGCAAATGATTAGAAACTATTAACACTATTAATTTAACCAATCATCCAAAATCACTCACAAATCTTCAATGTCTAATTTATACAGATGAGCTGCCAAGGGTATTGCAGCGTTCTGTGAGTGAGTGTCAATCTTTAATCTTAAACCAACCCACGACACCCTCCCCTGTCTGTCCTGTGTCACTGTTGGATTTAGAAATGCCAAGCAGTAATATTTTTCAGTACATATAAACAATGACAAGAAAATGCTTATTCATTAAGTCCCTGCCTCAAGGCCAACTTCAAGTGGACAGTGTTCCAGGTTCATATGCACTGTGCGGTTATAAATCAATCATTTCACTAGTTAAGTTAAAGGGGAACAATGACAAAATTATATAATGTGCCTTTGTTCTTAAATTGTTTGAAGTACTTAATTGACGGTTTCACTCATCAGTCAGCTTCCTCATTTAGGGGGAACAGGGTTGATTTAGCACCAGTGTTATGACATAAAGTTATATGGGTCTGTGCAGATGAATAGGCTTGATACAACTTAGTGAAATAATGATCATTTGTGTGAAAACCCCAAAATCTGGAAGCCCAATTGTTTTTGGTACATAAAATATAAATTTTGTATGATAAATGTCAGTTGTGAGGTTTCAAACATACCTTTTCTGACATCTATGCCAATGGGAAAGAAAAAACAGATTGTGTGCTTCCCAGCCCAGTGTGATAGGGCGCATTCAAGATGCCAAAAAATGCAGTCTTCTAAATTCATACTTCAATAATTTCTAAACACAACATACCATCGGTCTATCATTTATATATGCTTAATCTGATATACTCCCTAATTGAGAATATTTTATTGACAGAATTAATTTGAATGAATTTTGAAAAAGAAGTCTGCATTTATTTTTTTACAACTTGAAAAGTTGAATGCGCCCTCACAGCAGACTACTGATGGAAAGTTTGACTCTTTTTACTAACTCAGATCTATTCGATTTGTTCAGTAAAGAGAACAAATCTTTTGGGTCATTTCATTCCTTTGAGTTAGTAATGCATGAGTTAGGTATGCTCAGAGCATACCCCATACCCCTACTGCGCAACGAGAAATTGCTCACTGTTCAATTGAACGATTCAGCCCTTCACAAGTCTTTTTAACTTAGAGGCTGTGTTGGAACTATAAAGTGGGTTCGATCATATTATTCAACAATCAATATGTTACGTAGGGTGTCCCGTATGGGCAATTATTAGAAAACAAATAATTATTGGAATGCATTCATTATAGCAATCTGCATCCCATTATCAGTTTGATCTTTGCAAGCATAATACAAATGGGCACTGAGCTGGAGGACACTAATGAATCCTGTTGGAGAACTGTTTTCCAGCCGTTCAATTGAACGAGTCACAAAAAAAGGATTCAGGACCCTTAAGTGACTAAAAAGAATTGTTCAAAATGAATGAATCTTTCACATACTGCACTACAGTAGACTGAAAGCAAGAATTAGAGTTCAAGCTGACTTGGCAGATAAGAAATATACGTTTTAAACCATGCAACTGACTTTATGCATGCAAGTGAGATGTTTCTATAACCTGATTGGAGTCCACCTGTGGTAAATTCAGTTGATTGGACATGATTTGGAAAGGCACACACCTGTCTAAATAAGGTTACACAGTTAATAAAGCATGTCAGAGCACAAACCAAGCCATGAAGTCCAAGGAAATGTCAGTAGTCCACCGATTGTATTGAGGCACAGATCTTGGAACCACCAAGACTCTTCTTAGAACTCTTCAAACTGATCGATCAGGGGAGAAGGGCCTTAGTTAGGGAGGTGACCAACAACCCAATGGTCACTCTGACAAAGGTCCAGCATTTCTCTGTGAAGAGATGAGAACCTTCCAGAAGAACAACCATCTCTGCAGCACTCCACCAATCAGGCCTGTATGGTAGAGTGGCCAGAAGGAAGCCACTCCTCAGTAAAAGGCACAAGAGCTAAACTGGAGTTTGCCAAAACACACCAGAAGGACTCTCAGACCATGAGAAACAAAATTCTCTGGTCTGATGAAAGAAAGGTTTAACTCTATGGCCTGAATGGCAAGAGTCATGTCTGGAGGAAACCAGGCACCACTCATCTCCTGGCCAATACCATACCTACAGTGGTACATGGTGGTGGCAGCATCATGCTGTGGGCATGTTTTTCAGCGTCAGGATCTGGGAGACTAGTCAGGCTTGAGAGAAAGATGAATGCAGCAATGTGCAGAGACATCCTTGCTTAAAACCTGCTCCAAAGCTTCTAGACCTCAGACTGGGGCGAAGGTTAATCTTCTAGCAGGATGAACCTAAGCACAGAGCCAAGATAAGTGGCTGTAGGACAACTCTGTGAATGTCCTTGAGTGGCACAGTCAGAGCCCAGACTTGAACCTGATTTAACACCTCTGAAGAGATCTGAAAATGGCTGGGCACCGAAGCTCCTCATCCAACCTGAACTTGAGATTTTGCAAAGAAGAATGGGAAACACGGGACCACAAGTTCTCAATAGGGTTTAGGTCAGGTGAGGATGATGGCCATATCATTATTCTTTCATCTTTAAGGCTTTTACTGGCTAGCCACAAAGAGGAATACTTCGAAGCAAGTGATGGAGCATTGCCCTGCATAAAATTCATGGTCTTAATAATTATGATGTGGTCAAAATACTGACTTGATTTTGGAATTTTCTTTGTAAAAGAACATTTGTTTTTCTACACAAATTACTGTTATTTCACAAAATTGTATCAAACGCAATCATCTGCACAGACCCATATAACTTAATGGTGTAGCAATTGCGCTAACTTGACCCGGTTCTCCTTGAATGAAAGAGTTGACTGATGAGGGAGACAGTCAAATAATTACTTCAAACTATTTTGAAAGGAACATAGACAAATTATAGAATTTCATCATTGTTCACCTTTAATGTTCTTTTTCATTAAATAAACATTAAAGAAATATCAGGTCATAAATTGACAAAGAGCAGTGGTCCTCAAACCCTTCCATGGAGGGCCTAGTGTATGCTGGTTTTTAGTCTTTCCCTTCAATTAGAGCATGATTAGGACCTAGACTGCCAGGTGAGGGGAGATCATGACCAATTAGTGAGCTACTCCATCAGGCGAAAACCTGCATACACTAGGCCCTCCATGGAAGGGTTTGAGGACCACAGACATAGAGTATTGGGTTCTTTACACAGAAAAAAGACCACAAGGTATTACAGCAATCCATGCTTTAGATTAAATTCCTTTCACTGTTTTTAATTGGTAATATATTAGCATTTGTAGCACAAATTCCATTCAGGTAAATCCAGTAATTTTTATTAATACCATATTATTCTTAACCCTTATGGGAACCGGACATGTTTATTTTAAGTTGCTTTTGATAGGTTTGGTTGTTTTGGTTGCTGTCATATATGTGTGTTGTTTAGAGTTCTGTTCCTGTTTCAGTGAAACCAATCATGTTCTTTATTAGTTATCCACCTGTCTGCACTAGGTAAACAGTTCCCTATTTAAGTTCATTAATTTGTGCCTTTAACGTCCACCCCAGAGTGGGCTGGCGTATGGGACTGAGTTCATGGACTCCAGTTATATAAGTTGGACACAATCATGAAGTGGAACGAAATTTATTGGATATTTCAAACTTTTTTAACAAATAAAGAACTGAAAAATTGGGCGTGCAAAATTATTAAGCCCCCTTAAATTAATACTTTGTAGCGCCACCTTTTACTGCGATTACAGCTGTAAGTCGCTTGGGGTATGTCTCTATCAGTTTTGCACATCGAGAGACTGAAACTTTTGCCCATTCCTCCTTGCAAAACAGCTCGAGCTCAGTGAGGTTGGATGGAGAGCATTTGTGAACAGCAGTTTTCAGTTCTTTCCACAGATTCTTGATTGGATTCAGGTCTGGACTTTGACTTGGCCATTCTGAAACCTAGATATGTTTATTTGTGAACCATTCCACTGTAGATTTTGCTTTATGTTTTGGATCATTGTCTTGTTGGAAGACAAATCTCTGTCCCAGTCTCAGGTCTTTTGCAGACTCCATCAGGTTTTCTTCCAGAATGGTCCTGTATTTGGCTCCATCCATATTCCTATCATTGTAACCCTCTTCCCTGTCCCTGCTGAAGAGAAGCAGGCCCAAACCATGATGCTGCCACCACCATGTTTGACAGTGGGGATGGTGTGTTCAGGGTGATGAGCTGTGTTGCTTTTAAACCAAACATAACATTTTGCATTGTTGCCAAAAAGTTCCATTTTGGTTTCATCTGACCAGAGCACCTTCTTCCACATGTTTGGTGTGTCTCCCAGGTGGCTTGTGGCAAACTTTAAACGACACTTTTTATGGATATCTTTCAGAAATGGCTTTCTTCTTGCCACTCTTCCATAAAGGCCAGATGTGTGCAGTATACGACTGATTGTTGTCCTATTGACAGACTCACTCACCTCAGCTGTAGATCTCTGCAGTTCATCCAGATTGATCATGGGCCTCTTGGCTGCATCTCTGATCATTCTTCTCCTTGTATGAGCTGAAAGTTTAGAGGGACAGCCGGGTCTTGGTAGATTTGCAGTGGTCTGATACTCCTTCCATCTAAATATTATCGCTTGCACAGTGCTCCTTGGGATGTTTAAAACTTGGGAAATCTTTCTGTATCCAAATCCGGCTTTGAACTTCTCCACAACAGTATCTCGGACCTGCCTGGTGTGTTCCTTGTTCTTCACGATGCTCTCTGTGCTTTCAACGGACCTCTGAGACTATCACAGAGCAGGTGCATATATACGGAGATTTGATTAGACATAGGTGGATTCTATTTATCATCATTCGTCATTTAGGTCAACATTGGATCATTCAGGGATCCTCACTGAACTTCTGGAGAGAGTTTGCTGCACTGAAAGTAAAGGGGCTGAATAATTTTGCTCGCCCAATTCGTCAGTTTTTTATTTGTTAAAAAAGTTTGAAATATACAATTAATTTCGTTCCATTTCATGATTGTGTCCCACTTGTTTTTGCTTCTTCACAAAAAATTACAGTTTTATATCTTTATGTTTGAAGCCTGAAATGTGGCAAAAGGTCGTTCAAGGGGGCTGAATACTTTTGCAAGGCACTGTATATGTTATGTTTATGTTATTCAGTGCATTGCATGGTGTTTTTGGTTTTGTGTATGTTCCTTTAAGTGTTGCAACACGTCTCCCCCAGTTTGGCCGTTGCTAGGGTAGTTTCTAGGTTAGGTTAGGTTAGACTGGTATCTGATTAGTGAGTGCAGTCGTGTTAGAGTAGCTAGTTAGTTTGTTCTTTATAAGCTGGCCAAACTGGGGAAGAGGTGTCAGTGTGATTTACTAGTACGTTGTTTTAGAAGACGGTCAGGGAACTACGAAGTAAGTTGTGAGATGTCCCATGTTTGTAGATTTATGCATACGCTGTTTGTTTGTATGTTTTAGATAACACTGTCCATGCCGCTGTCTAAAGAGCATGTAAGGTACAAATAAGTCTTCCATATTGCACTCGCTATTGGCGTACCCTGCATCCCTATTTGTGTATGTTTTCCCAGAGTGTGTATAATTAAATAAGCAAATACCAACAACAACTACTGCCTTTTCCTCCTTCATCACCACACCACAAACGTGACAGTGCGTGTCAGCTGTCGGTCATTGTTGAAGTGTTCCTCCTGAATGTGTTCCTGTTTCTTGTTTTCTTGTCGTCCTTGTTGTGTATTGTTATTCAAGTTAAAGCATCATTATTCTTTGTTATTCCTTTATTTTGTCAAAGTGTTTTAGGATTAAATTACTGTTTGTTTTGGAAAGTTTCTCACAGCTGTCTCTATTTTTTTAGCACCACGGAAAGCAAAGACATGCCACGTTACAGAAGTTAGGTTTATTGATTTTCAAAATGTTAGATACTTTTGGATAATTTAGACTTGATGCGTCTGCTAAACTGAGACCCATGAACATATTAGGCTGTAGAAACAATTGCTTGCAGAAATACTAAACCAAAATATGTATTGTTGTCAAACCTTGTCTATAGAAAAACCATTATGTAATATTGTAGTTTGGTTCAACAATCACTTTCAGATCTGAGTATTTAAAAACTTTTATATTTCTCAGGGTGTATATAAGAAACATCTGAGCTTTTTACCTGTAGGATTGTGTCCCATACTGGTGGAGGGCATGTTCTGAAGAAAAATAAACATAATTGTCATATTTAAGGCATCATTCTTTGGGTTTTATTTTAATATACGATTAAAGACTCAGGGTAAACAAAATGCAAACAGCACTTTGTGCAAGCATTATTTCACATCATTTTATGTGTTGTTATCTTCTGGGTATATGAGTACCTTTCCATATGGAAAAGAATCATACAAATAAAATAAGATTTTTATGTTCTGCCTTGTGAAAAACAAAATGAATTACTGTACGTACACACCGCCACAGACTTGAGCTTCCAAAGTTACCGGAAGTCATTCATTTTCAATGGAAGCCAGCTTCTCTCAGCTGCAAGGACCGGCAAATCAGTCGGCGTCGCGTTTTGGGCGTTTTGGCCGTGTTGAGCGACCAGAGCGTCAAGCAGATAGAGTTGAAGTTTGTTCAACTTTATGGTAATGAGCTATGACCCGGTTTAGCGGCTAACGACCAGCAACCAATCGAAATATAGACGGAAATGCAATTCATTTGCTCACGATATATTTAAGTAGGCTACGTATGCTAGTCCTGCCCTATTTTTACAGTCTGATCATACCACGTCAGAGCGGCCAAAGCATCAAAAGCTTCCCCATACTTTTTTGACAAGCGTCCTTGACAGGGCGTCCAGAGCTTCTTTGGAAGCTCAAGTCTGTGGCGGTGTGTACGTACAGTTAAGAAAAACATGTATTTTATGATTCATATATACAGTACATATTATACAGAATGAATATGTTGTGACAAATATAACAGAACACCAAAAGTATTGTATTAAAGTCTGTTTAAAACTTTCTTATAGTATTTATGGATGACATATACAGCATAAAAATCACATTTTATTTGTATGATTCATTTCCATAAGGGTTTAGAGTGCACATATAGAATGAATGGATTGGCTGCTGTGATTATGACAAAGGTGGATCTATAATTTTACCTACCACCTCAGACGTGTTGGTTATGGGCATACTTTTTTTGTTACTTTCTACATCTGTCATGGTCCTTGTGAAAAAGATGGAAAAAATTGTCATTACTTCAACACTGATGGGACATTAAGAAATAATGTGTTGTTTACCTTTTTGTCTTAGACTTTTTAGGAGTGTGATTTCCTTTGGCCATTTGACAGGTTATCTCAGCCTGGGAACAGAAACAGTGGGGTTTATAAGGATGACAATTAAAGGTATGTTAATCTAAAAAATATTTTGTGTTGTGCTTTGATATTTTATGGGAGAGTTCATGTAAAGAGAATGTAAGAGGGTAAAGACGGTACATTTCCTGATGAAATCTTGGATCCTGTAAAAATGGAGGCTGATGACAATGTGGCCACTTGAATTTTCTCATCAACAGTGCTGGATTTCTCTCTTTTCTGCAGTCAAAAAACACCAGTTGTACTGTAGATCAGTTGTAAAGCAAAGAATAGATAATTGGCAATGTTACTCTTTAGGGAAAAGGTTTCATGACAATGGTAATTGAGTAAAGACTGTACATTTCCTGATGAACTCTTGGAGGCCTTAATAATTGAGGCCGACGACAATGTGGCCACTTGAATGTTCTTATCATCATTGCAGGATTTCTGACATTTCTGCAGTTAAAAAATCACATATTACTTAGTTGTAAGGTTGTAAACTTTTTTGTTGTAACAAAGATACAATAATAATAATAATACTGTATGGTAACTGTATAACATTAAGTGTGTACCTTTACATATTCTTTGTGTTTTATTCTAAATATATTCCTTGGTCCTAATTTTGGGATCAAGTGTTCATAGTCTTGCTTCGTAAGCAAGCGGAAACCTTCTTCATTTATATCTTCATCTGAAATTTAGTAAATTTATGTTATATATTAAAATAAGCCACACATAAGCAAATAAAATAAGCAACACATAAGCATTGGTTTGCACTGCATAAGCTTGAGTGGTATATTAGGGGGGACACATCTTGTGTTTTTTGTAAATTACACTAATTATTCACTCTCAGAAAAAAAAGTACAAAACAGTACCTTTAAGGTACAAAAGCTTGCCACTGGGGTGGTACCCTCAAAGGTACATTTTTGTTCCTTTAGTAAGAGGAAGAGCTTGCATAATTGTATCTTCAAGGTGCATAGTTGTACCTTCAAGGAACATTTTTGTACTTAAAGGGAACATTTGCCATGTTTGTACCTTAGGGAACAAAATGGACATGCATTGTACCTCTTTTTCTGACAGTGTTGGGGGGGACAACATTACCTGCCTCTAACATTGGGGGAGACATATCACCACATCCCATCTTGTTCTTACACCCTTGCAATCTTCAATACAAATACATTATATATTTTATTGTGTTGATATTATTATACAATATATTGTATAATTTAGCTATATATCATTAAAAAATTTTACCTTCAAAATTCTTGATCCATTTACTGAGGTTCCATTCAATTAACTTGTCTCTGACAAAATCCGATGATGCCATGATTTTTCACTCTGAAAGGGAAAAAACATTTGTGATGAAATGATGACATGGTAATCCGTAAGATGGGTACTTTACAATCCCTGTTTTTGTATGTTTTTTTATTTTGCCTCTAGTGGACTTTTTGTATTTGTTTTGTCTTGTGCAAATTATAATATTAATTAGATATTAGACAACGTGTTTAGTTCTTAAACTGCTTTACGTCAGGACCTGGGAATTGCCAGAGAACTCACAATACCAAATTCAAGTGTTATAAAGTAATCCTTTGAGGGCTGTATGGTGTAAATTGAGTCCTCTTACTAATAAGTTGTGGTTATTTCACCTAGGTTATCTAAGTCACTCTGGATAAGAGCATCTGCGAAATTACTCAAATGTGAAGACTTTTGTGCCGCAGGGGGTGTTTTTATATTTTTTGTTTTAATATTTTTTGTTTTTATAAATAACTACTGATATTATGCCAGGCAAGGCCTTGTGGAGTCGATGAGACTAGCCAGTCAATTGAGTCAAAACTTGCTCATCAAACGTCTCAGATGTACACAGATGGCACATTCTGGTAAAACAACTCAAATAAATAACAAATGGACCTCTCCATACCATTGAACATTGATTTGCACATTCACCCGTGTTACAGCCATACACACGTTTTAATGAAAAGATGATATCACGTGCATTTGTTAGGCACGTATACATGTACAAAACTAAATATGTTAAAAAAATATGTACAATTACACCGGGGTGTTTTGGCAAAGCTTGCTTGAATGAAATATGTTCTTTATCTTTCACTAGATGAGGAGTTGCATACGAGACAAGTTAGTGGGAAGGTGTGAAAAATAGGGGTTGAAGTTCAACAATGATTCAGAATACATCGCTAATCTACATAGAGATAGGCCTGGGCGATTTGGACAAAAAAATTACATTAGGATCTTAAACAGATTTCTCAGATATTTTTAATACAATATGGATGACAATATATTTAAGATATAGTACCTGCTTTGATTTCATCACATATAAGTATATAATCTACGGTATAAATAAAATTAATAAATATACATATATTAGAGATGATCCGACTGTCCGTATCCGTTCTCTGTCACAAACCCGTACTCCTAAACCTGTTTCCCATTTCCTTAGTTGTTTATTCCCTGACCTGGTGCCCTTGTGTGTGCGTTTGGTCTGTCTCTGTGTTTGTTTGTCTTCATCACGTTCCTTTATTAGGGAGGTGTTGACAATCAGTCCCTGCCGGATTATTGTACTGCCAAGTGAGTTCTAGTCTAATGCCATTACTATTCCTGGCCAGTCTGAGCACTGTGCTATTATTTGTTTTGTTAGTGAAGCTATTATTGCCAGTCTGAGTATTGAGCCTTCATTATTCTGTTGATCTGGTCATCACTCATCTCTTCAGCCATCCGGACCTGACGTCTCCTGTGCCCTTGATCATCACCTACCTGGTTTCCACTCACCTGGGGCCTCATTTATAAATGTGGTGTACACACAAAAGAGGACGTACACCGCTCTCTACACAAGAATTGGGATTTATTAAAAGCAAACTTGACGGGAAAATGTGCGGTCCTTCACGGAAACTCTGACCCAGGCGTACGCACAAAAACGGGTGAAATGAGAAATGGCGACACCGTCGGCAGGTGGATGAAACAAGTGAAACTGTCTGAAACTGTAGACTGTTGTGCAAACGAAATCGAAACACTGCCTTTCATTAATGTTATGTAGATTTCACAAAGCCATTCTTACAATTAACAGTATACACAAACACCTGTTTGATTGATCTGCTGTGAAATACATACAAAATAAAACAAGATTGTATCGTAAATGCAAATAAAGACATATTTGCAAAAAGAACACTCAAAAATGTTCTGTAATTATATTGCCATGTTATGTAATTCATCCTCATAAATAATACGGTAAACATAACAAAATCTTGTTTAAAATTGATATTGTTGTTGATGTCTCCGTCTGACGTAGATATATAGATAGATAGATTGTTTTTATTGTCCATTGGGGAAAGTTGTTTTCATAAATGTCGTCATCAGCTACAGAATCATAGTGTTCATTTTATATGCTTTTGTTTTATTTTTAAATGTTACATCGTATGGTTTAACCATTTTGAAAGGTGCAAGAAATTCCGTTTGCGCAGAACTATTTCCCATTTACAAATAGATTAATACCGACATATGTAGCTTATCAGTTACAATCAAATGGATGGTTATGAAAAGCCATCACAATGCATAATGACGCACAATGGCTGACCTTGTGCTGTTGGAAGATGTGGCAATAGAAGGATTCGGAGGGAACGCATTTTCAGATAGCAAGAAGACTTGCTGGTAAACGAGGTCGAGTGGCTTATGAGCCGGTTTCTACTTCCACGGGCAGGGGCGCTGCTAAGGATTTTGGGCCCCATGAAAAGAATCTTGACAGGGCCCCCAACACAGCTGAGACAGGGCTTCTCTGGGCCCCCTCTTAGTCATGGGCCCCGAGAATCGTCATCCTTTACCCCCCCTTTACAGCGCCCCTGTCCACGGGCCGTCCTGTTGGACCTCTGCGCTCTTCTGGGCACAGCGTTACAGATGAGCACTCAGAAAAACCACACCGTGCCAGTCCGATTTCAAGTCCTTACAACACTATAAGGGATCATAACAATTTTAAGTAACTCTCTCTCTTCACGCTGCCGGCTTGTCCACATAGCGCATTTTTCAAGCTTTGAAGCTCAATTCCTCCACCTTGACTGGAACGGTCCTATAGGTTTAGCGGTGATCTACCGCCCTCCTCACTCTAATAAGGATTTTATTCTGCATTTTACGGAGTTTGTTGGCAATATTGCCACAAACTATGACCGCTTTCTATGGTGGGTGATTTTAATATCCATGTGTGCTGCCCCTCAAATCCCTTGGCCCAGGAGTTTATTAATCTAATTGCTGCATTTAATCTATCACAGTGGATTAAAAACTCCCCATATCCAGGGCCACACATTGGATCTCATATTATCCTATGGACTTGATGTGACTGACATTGTTTTTTCAGACTCAGTGCTTTCTGATCATAAACCGATTTTATTCTCTCTGTCCCTCCCAGAGCTCTCCCAGCTCACTATTGCACCCATTAGATCGTCGCAGTTCTACTCCTCACAGTTTAGCACTAATTTCGAACTGTGCTTTACTGAACTCTGCTCAAAGTTGCACCTAGAACAACCACTGCCTGATCTAGATGTAGACCAACATCTCAGCCTTCTAAACTCTGCTTGGCTTAGGGTTTTAAATATAACTGCTCCCCTAAAGCCTTTCAAATGCAAACCAAAATCTCAAATGTGGCATAACTCTGACACTCGTCACCAAAGACAAGTCTGTAGATGTAGAAAGGCAGAACGCAAATGGAAATGGGACAGGCTACAGGTCTCATTCCATATGTTCAAAGACTCTCTTACTGCATACCAGAATGCTGCAAAGTCTGCAAAAGCAGCTTATTTTTCAAATCTAATTGAATCTAATCACTCCAACCCCAAGGTCCTGTTTTCAGTCATTCAATCTGTTATAAACCCTCCTGTTAACACATTGTCTATTGCCTCAGAGGCTGTATGTGAAGACTTCCTAAGATTTTTTATTATCAAAATCACTAAACTACGACTTAGTGTCTCTCCTAATTCATATATCCCTCCGATCTCGACACCTGTTGCTGGCTTTTGGGAGGTTTTTTATCCTATCAACATCGAGTCACTAAAGGACATGATTGTCAAGCTCAAACCGTCACTCTGTCCTATTGATATTATCCACCAGAGATATTTAAAACTTATGATTGAATCAGCAGGGCCAGGTTTGGTTTCTTTTATCAACAAGAGTCTCAAATCAGGCTCTGTTCCTGCCAATCTTAAAGTGGCCACGGTCACACCTCTACTTAAGAAGCCTTCACTAGATTCCTCTGTTTTAAAACATTTCCGACCCATTTCTGTTTTACCTTTCATTTCTAAACTATTAGAGAAAACTGTGTTAAATCAACTCCAACATTTTTTGTCAAACAATAGTATTTTTGAGGTCTTTCAATCTGGTTTTAGGTCTGCCCACAGCACTGAGTCCGCCCTCCTGAGAGTGCTAAATGATATTTATCTCTCTACTGATTCCGGAGACACCGTTGTTCTTGTTCTCCTAGACCTCTCTGCAGCCTTCGATACCATTGACCACCCTACTCTCTTAGCTAGACTAGAGTTCTGGGTGGGTCTAAGGGCATCGGTTTTGACATGGTTTCAGTCATACCTGTCTGACAGGAAGTTCTCAATAAAGATGGGCAACTTCTCCAGCTCTATGACACCCCTCACATGTGGGCTTCCGCAGGGCTCCATCTTGGCCCCTTCTTTATTTTCTCTCTATATGCTACCTCTGGGCTCCATCCTAAGGAAACATGGTGTTTCTTTTCATTTTTAGGCAGATGACACCCAAATTTACATCCCTATTAAGAGAAACAATCCTTCAGCGCTGAACTCTCTTCTGCTATGCTTAGAAGAGGTCAAAGAATGGTTAGCCCAAAATAAAGACTGAGGTTATTGTTTTTGGCCCAAATGAAAATTCTCAGCACCTAAATCAGCCATTGAATTTACAAGAGTGCGGAACCTGGGCATACTTGTAGACCAATCTCTAAAATTTGATCTGTAATCAGCGCTAGTTTCAACCAACTTCGTTTACTTTCAAAAATTAGAGGCTTTCTTACTCCTAAAACCTTAGAAATGGCTGTTCATGCTTTTATTACATGAAGGCTAGACTACTGCAACTCTCTATATTGCGGTATATCAAGCCACCAAATCGCCCATCTTCAGCTAGTCCAAAACGCTGCAGCCAGACTCATCCACAAATGTTGGAAATATGACCATATCACTCTGATTCTCAAATCGTTGCACTGGCTGCCAATTCGACAGAGAATAGATTTTAAAACTTTACTACTTGTTTTTAAATCTCTATTTAACCTAGCCCCAGTCTATCTCTCTGATCTTGTCCATCCTTACACCCCATCCCGAAGCCTAAGATCTCTTGATCAAGCTTTGCTGGTAGTCCCCCGGGTTAGACTCAAGCGTAGAGGTGAGCGTGCTTTTTCGGTGGCAGGCCCGCGTCTCTGTAACTCCATGCCCCTACAGATTAGAACGGCCCCTACCTTGTCTGTTTTTAAGTCTTTATTAAAAACACACCTATTCTCTTTAGCATACTAACCTTCATCTCTGGCTGATTTTACATTTTTATTTTTAGCCTACGTTTTATACTTCCATACTTGTGTTACTGTGTGTTGTTATATAGGTATTTTTTATTACTTTCTTTTTAGATTTATTTTCTGTAAAGCACTTTGGTCAGCCTATTGGCTGTTGTAAATGCGCTATATAAATAAAATGACCTTGACCACTATGATTTCCGGCTGCTGGCACTTTCCAGAGGGAATTGGCTGACAGGTCAGGGATATCTATTTCCCAATAAAAAGATATTATAAATAGGCTGAACCAGATTTTCCATAATTAATAGTTGTAGTATGTTAAAAGGGAGACCCTAGATATGTGGAATATATTTGGAAGTGTTAGATTCAATAACAATGAAGCTATTGAAATGTATCTTTGTAGACGATCCCTAAACGCTCGGCTGAAAGCAAAATGCTCATAGGCAGGGACGGACTGGGACAAAAAAACGGCCCTGGACTTTGACTAGCCCCGGCCCAAAGCAATCAGCGCGCGGAAACTCAACAACAACAACAATGCCTGCCGCCTGGCATGAGTGTCAAAATACTTTAATTGTGGCTCATGATACTATACTATCCAAATTACATTCCTTCAAACATACATCATATTTCCCTAGAAAAATGATGAGCTCATTGTGGTCATCTAGAGTGTCCGCTGCCTCAGATTGCTGTCCTCTGTAGCTCAGTCCTCTCCTATGAACATCACCACTTCTACTACTCTTTCTAACACCTGCCATCTCTTCCTCACTTGATCTCTGTGAGCCACAATTTGGGGACCATGTAGCAGGCTGGCTTTATCTGATTTAGATGCCCTCTAAAAATATGCCTCAGCACAACCTCTGTGCATGTTGCTCCTTTCATGTTCCTCAACTCTTTGACTGATATGGTTCCAGTACTGCATTCCACTTATGAAGGGACTGGTTTCAAATGTTAAACATACTGCACAATACAGGGTATGGTTCTCTTCAGTATGTAAGCCATTTTCTGTCCTGACCATCTTTGTGTTTAAACACACTCTCTGTACTGTCAGGTATTGTCTTCTTCTGAGGGTGGTATGAAAAAAAAAAAACTCTAGGATGTGGCTGTTTGACTTGGGGCGCTTAAAGTAATTTAAAGTTTAGCTGGAGTGGGTGTCTTTCTCTGCTCTTGGTCTAAGATCAACCTGAATAAACAAATGATGGAATGGATTAAAAACAGGTTTTATTCCAAGATAGCAAGGAATAGATTATATAATATGCTGTTATAACAGCATATTATACAATCTATTCCATTCTGTCTTAAAATGAATTTATTACTTATTACTAATAATCTTAATTAAATTATGCAGTAATTAATCTTACTGCACAAATAATAATACCACATCTACATTACAACCATTACAAATGTAACTTCTGTATTCAAAATCTTCAAAGTTTGTAAGCATTAACTGTAACGTTACCAACATTTTTATAAGTAAAAGCACAACATATTTCTTAACATTAGCTACTGCATGTGGCATTTTACAGCTCAAATTTACCAGCGCAACTTTCTGTCCCTCATCATCACTGGTGGCATGTTGCTGCATAGCTGTCTGGCTCACTTCTTCACTGCTGGGTCTGCTGCTAATATTTAACTGTGAGGTGCTGCTAAATATTTCAGTTAGTTTGCGACATTTAGCGGCTTCAGTATCAAATTTTCTCTTGCCTTTTCAGCACCACCCTTTTCTTTCCTTTTATTGCCCGCGGCCGCGTTATGCATTTAGTTTATTTCTAAGCTTCTATCTACCGTCTTTGCGGTTGGTTTCTTCCACCGCTTCCACTTCTTCTTCTCCTTACTTGGCGGCCACGGCCAGTGCAGCTGGCATCCAAATTAAAGGTACATTGCTGCCACCTACAGTACTGGAGTGTGAACCAGATTAGTGGAAAAAAAAAACTGGTGATGACTGCGTGTGGCCGGTGGTGGGCCGGCCCGCCGGCCGTCCTGGAGTACCGGCCGTTCTGTGATTCTCCAGATCACACAGATGGCCAGTCCGCCCCTGCTCATAGGGATGCATTTTATTTATCCACATATGCATATGGGTCTTTTGGATGAAAACGGGGCTGTAGCTTGTTGTCTACCTTACTACGGTTAGACTTTACTTTGACGGCCTTGGCCGGTTGGCCAGTTACAGTCCTGGACCTATTAAAACAAGTGACAGTAGGCTGAAATGTACTGGCTGTTGCATCCACAGGAGCGCAAAACTGCGCTCTGGCCTGGCCGTGAAATCAAGAGAGAGAGAGATTCTCTATATTACTTAAATGAGGAGAAACCCAGTGTGAGGTCAAATGTCCTATGTAGTAGATAAAAAGTCCTACGTAGGAGATAAAAAGTCCTACGTATAAGATAAAAAGTTGTAGGCGATTATTTTTATTTTTTTATTTTTCACCTTGGCACCAGGACACTTCTGTACGTTACTATTTCCAAACCAGTAATCAGATTAAAGTTACTTATACAAGTCATTGTGCGTTACTATTATTGTAATTGTCCTTAGTAAAAATATATGTTTTTGCTTTCTTCTTGTGTCTCGGGGAGTGAAGTCACGTATGCGACAAGTGACGTTTTCAGCATGAGGACAGTCAGAGCCGGCGCTAGCTGTAGAAACCTGCTATAGGAACCGTTCGCCTGGAAACACTATAGCTGTGTCTCAATGTGAAGGCTGCATCCTTCGAAGGCCGGGGACTTCGAAGGATGCAGTCTACATGGCCTTCGGAGGCTGGGAATGTAGCCGTCATTGGATAACCGATTGAGCCACCAGGTGTTCCTAATTATCGCCTAGCAAATGGTGCGAGAGGAGAGCTGCCATCCTATATGACGTTTGTGAAATGTCAAGTATCTATGGAGCCTGAATTGCTAACTTTCATTTTTATTTTATTTATGTTACTGGAGGAATTATACACTTTGATATACATTGACATTCAGCCTTTAATTTTGAAGGTTTTATCATAATACCGAACTTATCGTAACTTATCGTAACTCATCGTTAGTTTTGCTAGCAGAATACAGCTCCAAGAATAAGCAAAGCGAGAGGCAGGTCCAATGGGTTGACAAGTTGTAACCCTGTTGTTTTCACACAGTTGAAGCATGAAACTAAAAAACAAAGAAAAACTTACATTTATATGTGAATTCCTTGGCCACCACGCTATTAACACTAGCTATTTTCTTTGAATACAATTGCGTAGTCGCCGGTGTGCTATGAATTCTGGGGAAGGGTAGGCTGTGAAGTGTCCTTTTTGTATACTTCATTTTCCAGAGAAAAGGATGGGCACATTTGGCGTCACATTTGAATGACATTTCAAACTGGGGCAGCCCTCATCGCGCCGCAGTGACGAATGCGGCCTTTGAAGGGTGCAGAGTTTGATTTAAGACAACCTTCGTAGTACTGCTGTGACGCAATCGGCCTTCAAATGCGGCCTTCGAATGGTGCAGAGTTTGAATTGAGACAGCCTTCGTAGCACTGCAGTGATGCAAGCGGCCTTCAAATGCTTAAAATCAGCCTTCAAATACGGCCTTCGGAGGATGCAGCCTACACATTGAGACACAGCTCATATTATCCCAGCAACACAAACTTAGATTTTCCTTTTCAAAATGATAGCACTCATAATTCATTGAAATAATCATTTTTAATTCATTGCATAGATAGGTAGTGTGTCCATGTTCATGTGTTGCTAAAATTAGTCTATTGCTGGATAAAACAGACTAGTGAATGAAATTTAATCATGTTTTTACATTAGACACTGACAATATGTTCAATCAAAGTGTGTGTACAACATATTTGTTACTCTTGTTAATAAAAAGTATTTAAAAACATGTTAAATTAATTTATTTGGAATCATATACTCTTATTGTTTCTTTACACACAATTCAATAGCATTTGGTTATAATTCACTAGCTTTATAATGAATTAACACTGATTATTGCAGTGAATTAAAATGAGCGCTATTTTTTTGAAACAAAAAACAAAGAAAACATGTTAAAAATATTTTTTTAGTTACATTTATAAACAATGTAGATTATAAATAGTAAGTTTGGTCATTACAGTGTTAACAGTTAACTATGTCAGGTCAAGAAAGACAGTCTTTATTAAATTTTTTATAAAAACGTGTCTTTTTTCAGAAAATACACTGCTCCAAAAAATAATGGGAACACTAAAATAACACATCCTAGATCTGAATGAATGAACTAATCGTATGAAATACTTTCATCTTTACAAACAGTTGAATGTGCTGACAACAAAATCACACAAAAATTATCAATGGAAATCAAATTTATCAACCCAAGGAGGTCTGGATATGGAGTCACACTCCACCACACTACAGGCTGATCCAACTTTGATGTAATTTCCTTAAAACAAGTCAAAATGAGGTTCAGTAGTGTGTGTGGCCTCCACATGCCCGTATGACATCCCTACAATGCCTGGGCATGCTCCTGATGAGGTGGCGGGATGTCCTCCCAGACCTGGACTAAAGCATCCGCCAACTCCTGGACAGTCTGTGGTGCAACGTGGCGTTGGTGGATGGAGCGAGACATGATGTCCCAGATGTGCACAATTGGATTCAGGTCTGGGGAACGGGCGGTCCATAGCATCAATGCCTTCCTCTTGCAGGAACTGCTGACACACTCCAGCCACATGAGGTCTAGCATCGTCTTGCATTAGGAGGAACCCAGGGCCAACCACACCAGCATATGGTCTCACAAGGGGTCTGAGGATCTCATCTCGGTACCCAATGGCAGTCAGGCTACCTCTGGCGAGCACATGGAGGGCTGTGCGGTCCCCAAAAGAAAATGCCACCCCACACCATTACTGACCCACCACCAAACCGGTTATGCTGGAGGAGGCAGCAGAACGTTCTCCACGGCGTCTCCAGATTGTCACGTCTGTTACATGTCACATCCAGGCTTCCAGCCACATCCGGTCATCCCAATTGCTTACCATTATTCCTGACCTATTATCCTCAATAAATATTATTGTTATCACTCACCTCATGTTCATCTGCATTTGGATTCACCCTCAGTACCTAGTCTGGGTCCTGACATGCTCAGAATGAGCATGGACTTCCAAGTGGGCAAAGCTACCCGGAAGTGTTTAATTCAAGCCTGCCCTGAATTTGATATGTTTGCTCAGTAATTGCTACGTTCAGAACAAAACCAATTACAGAACAGCCTCCAACTTGAGCCACAGAGCAATGTATTTGATCAAACACATGGCAATAGTTGTGTAAACCATATCAATGTTAAGCTTAAATTAACCACTTCAGGGTAGCTCCGCCCACTTCCGGGGTGGCCATGCCTCCCTATATATATTTTATACTTTGCAGTCGAACTACCTCTTTTCAATGGTACCAACTAGGAATTCTATTGATTAAACAACGATTGATTAGTTGATCGTTAAGAATTTAATCGATACAATCAAGTTCTGAAAAACGAAGTAAAATTAAGTACACATTCTGATTCTGCAGAGAGCAAAGCGTTGAGACCGGGGAGGGATTTGTTGCAGCTACCGCCATCAGTGACTGTTTTCCAAACTAAAACCATTACAGTCTAGATTTGGTTTGGTCTTGCTGTTGCATATTGTTTTTACTAGCTAGCTTGAGGACTAACTGTTTACATGATGAGGGAAGCGCAGTTGCTTTTGCACACAATGCTGACTTTTATTGCACGGTTCTCTGGGCTAGATAAAAAACAACAAAATTAATCAATCTCTCTCTCTTCCACATGCACTCGCTCATTGAGTAGACTGCATAATAATACATATTGTTGTTGTGTGTACTATGAAATAGAATACTGCCAGTATCCCTGCCAACTTCAAATGTGTTGAAAACTTGAAGGTTTCTGCGTTCCCAATGGCTAAAGCTCCTCACGGGTTTCACAAAACTCCTTATGACAAGTATAAATATAAAAAATGCTGGAATAAAATTAGACCATAAAAACGTGTCTGGGACAGCTAAATCGTCACAAAAGTAATGTATTGTATGCATGGCTTAAACATTAATAACAGGAGCTCTTGTTAGCATAATCAGGAACAGCATTTAGCCCTGTAACGTTTCACTGCGGTATTGGCTATAATATTGCCGGAACTAAGAGTCCTATAAGATTTCTATAGTTTGTTCTACGTAACATTTTAATTATGATTAATCGATGGTTGTTCATTAATGTTATCAATGATCAATTAAGTAAAGTGCTTACAATTAGTAACCCTAATATATATACACTCACCTAAAGGATTATTAGGAACACCCGGTCAATTTCTCCTTAATGCAATGATCTACTCAACCAATCACATGGCATTTACTTCAATGCATTTAGGGGTGTGGTCCTGGTCAAGACAATGTCCTGAACTCCAAACTGAATGTCAGAATGAAAAAGAAAGGTGATTTAAGCAATTTTGAGCGTGGCATGGTTGTTGGTCCCATGGTTGACGGGCCGGTCTAAGTATTTCACAATCTGCTCAGTTACTGGGATTTTCACGCACAACCATTTCTAGGGTTTACAAAGAATGGTGTTAAAAGGGAAAAACATCCAGTATGCGGCATTCCTGTGGGCAAAAATGCCTTGTTGATGCTAGAGGTCAGAGGAGAATGGGCCGACTGCTTCAAGCTGATAGAAGGGCATCTTTGACTGAAATAACCACTTGTTACAACCGAGGTATGCAGCAAAGCATTTGTGAAGCCACAACACACACAACCTTGAAACGGATGGGCTACAACAGCAGAAGACCCTACTGGGTACCACTCATCTCCACTACAAAAAGGAAAAAGAGGCTACAATTTGCAAGAGCACACCAAAATTGGACAGTTGAAGACTGGAAAAATGTTGCCTGGTCTGATGAGTCTCGATTTCTGTTGAGACATTCAGATGGTAGAGTTATAATTTGGCGTAAACAGAAAGAGAACATGGATCCATCATGCCTTGTTACCACTGTGCAGGCTGGTGGTGGTGGTGTAATGGTTTGGGGGATGTTTTCTTGGCACACTTTAGGCCCCTTAGTGCCAATCACGGCCTACCTGAGCATTGTTTCTGACCATGTCCATCCCTTTATGGCTGCCATTTACCCATCCTCTGACAGCTACTTCCAGAAGGATAATGCACCATGTCACAAAGCTCGAATCGTTTCAAATTGGTTTCTTGAACATGACAATGACTTCACTGTACTAAAATGGCCCCCACAGTCACCAGATCTCAAACCAATAGAACATCTTTGGGATGTGGTGGAACGGGAGCTTAGTGCCCTGGATGTGCATCCCACAAATCTCCATCAACTGCAAGACGCTATCCTATGAATATGGGCCAACATTTCTGAAGAATGCTTTCAGCACCTTGTTGAATCAATGCCACGTAGAATTAAGGCAGTTCTGAAGGCGAAAGTGGGTCAAAGACAGTATTAGTTTGATGTTCCTAATAATCCTTTAGGTGAGTGAATACATTGAAAAGGTGTAAGTGAAGAATATACATGTATAAAGACTTCAAAATAACTAAGAATACAAATTAAACTAAACAATATACATGAGTCCATCTCTCTGTCCTTGTCCACCACTGCCATCTGCTGGCAGAGTTTGACACCATGGCATGTATAGATGTGCCATCCTGAAGGAGCTGGACTACCTGTGCAAACTGAATGGGCAGGTACTGCCTCATAATTCCACAACACACCCTAGCAAAACATTCAACTGAAGAAGAATCTGACAAAAAAGATTATTGAGAGAATATATATATTTATTTTTTTTAAATTATATTGAAAATCTAAATTTGACGCAATAAAAGCTTTGGCTGGAGTACTTTTTCCTTCCCTGTAATTTTTTTAATAGTTATTTTATAAGCTAGCCTATTGAAAGGTGAAACCAGATGACCACTGAATCTCCATTGTAACAATAACGTTACCTCGCTCCACAAAGGCTACATTTCATAAATATAACACAATGGACAAGGAATTACAAAAAGATGTTGTTAAAACCATGAAAATAGATATTCAAAGAACAGTAATGAGCTGCCACGTCTTATCCTACATAGCCACATAGAATTAAAGCAGTTCTGAAGGCTAAAGGGGGTCAAACACAGTATTAGTATGGTGTTCCTAATAATCCTTTAGGTGAGTGTGTATATATATACATATATATATCATAATATCTTGCTATATTGCTGTTAAGAAATTTCTGGTAAAACTGATCTACAAGCAATATGAAATACAGAAGTCGCAAGAGACGCGCACTCATTTTACTGCTACTGCACAGAGAATTAAGGGCAGTTGCACCTATTCTTTGCATTATGGTAAATTTCACATTCACAATCACTGCAATACATGTGCTGCATCCCAACAGGTATATCCATGCAGAGGTTTGGATGTTCCTATAATGGAACGAGTGCAGATATTTTACATTGATCTCAATGCAATATACAGTATACTGCTTGTGTCACAGAAGTAGTGAAATGCCAGACGTTTAACTTTTAACTTCTGTCTCATTGTAAATTAATATTTAGTGATCTAGTCAGCATAACATTAACAGTATAATATGAAAATATTCCTCTTGAAATAATATACTAAATACCGTAAACATTTCCCTCTAAAATATAGAATATTTCCTATTAATAACGGAGCTACTACAACTTATGGAATCAGCAGTCAATGTTTTTTTTTATACTTAAATAATGAATGAATTTACTTGCTATTCTATACACAAAAATCTGCTGTTCTATGGGGGAAAATATTGTTGTTGAATGTAATTGTTATTTGTAATTGTGTATGTTTTTGTGTACTGTACACAGGGCTCAGTTGTGAAAGAGACCTTGGTCTCAGTCTGACTCGCTGTTTAAATAAAGATCAATAAAAAAATAAAAATAAAATAAAAACATACTTTGAGTTTACACTTTTAGTTAAAACGGCAAGAAAAATGAATAACACATGTCTAAAAAATGTGAACGCATGCAAAACAATTGTAATACATGTCACTTGTTACTCTTTTAACTTAAAAATGTTTATGAAAGTAACTTAATGATGAACTAAACCATATACAGCGACTGTTGCCATGGACAAGAGAACATCATAAAGCAGGTCTATTTAGACTACATAAACCTGACCCGCCACTTCGTTAGGTTAGTTAATTTAACAAGCAAGTTAACTGAGAACACTTTCTCCTTTGCAGCAATGGTCTGGGGAGAAAGGGGGGAGGGTGAATGAGTCAACTGAGAGATATGGATGATTAGGTTGCCATAATGGTATGAGGGCCAGATTGTAAATTTGTCCAGGACATCGGGGGTTAACACCCCTCCTCTTACGGAGAGTGCCATGGGATCTTTAGTGACCACAGAGAGTCAGGACACCTGTTAAATGTCCCATCCAAAAGATGGCACCCTATGCAGAGCAGATGTCCCCATCACTACCCTGGGGCTTTGGGAATGATCTTTATACCAGAGGGAACAGTGCCCCCTACTGGCCCTCCAACACAACTTCCAGCAACATTGGTCTCCCATCCAGGGACTAACCAGGCCCGACCCTGCTTAACTTTAGAAGCAAACCAGCAGTGCAAAACAGGGCCCTATGATGCTTGTACACCATGCTAGTACAGGGTTGGACCCCCTTTTGCCTTCAGAACTGCCTTTATTTCCTAATGCCAGATTCAACTAGGTGCTGTAAACATTCCTCAGATACCTTGGTCCATATTACAGTTTTTTCCAATTGCTAACACACAAAATGCACAATTTGGCTCATTGTGTCAAAACTCAACACACAAGAACGCTTTACACAACACTTGAAGATTAACATTGAACTGCCATGTCAAAACTGCCATTCTGCAATCAAAACTTAACACTCTGACTTCAAAAGGCCCTCTTCAGATCGATATTTAACACACATGCACATGAACAATAAATAGTCAAACAGACACAACACACTGGTCAACTTTACTCAAGACCCTTCTGTCATTTGTAGTTTTTAAACCGTTTTTATTCCCGAAACCAAGCCTCAGTGATACATTGTACAGGTAGTAAAACAACTCCCATTACAAGTCAGGGATCACTCCGTTGATTGGGGTCGGGCCACGTCACCACGTCCACATCACGGGTGATGTTCTCCCTTGCCAGGCAATGGGAAAATATCGCCGGGCGTGGCATATCCATCCGTGGATCGAGCCCACCTCGATGTCTCCGCATGCCTCCTCCATTGCTCGCAGGAGCGGCACGTGTGCATGTGTAGGCGGTCATAGACCTTCCACCGCCATGCCGAAAATAATTTACCTATCAGGTTGAGGACTGGGAAACAAGGTGGCAGGTACAGCACCGTGAAATGGTCGTGGTTGGCGAATTAGTCCCAGACCAGAGCAGCCCGGTGGAAACTGACATTATCCCAGATGACAACGAACATGGGCTGCCCTGGTTGGTCCTATGTGACCGCGGCATGTAGTGCATGCAGAAATGTTAGTATGTGTGCAGTGTTGTAGGGACCCAGGGTGGCATGGTGATGGAGGACCCCCTGACCACTAATGGCTGCACACATGGTGATGTTGCCCCCGCATTGCCCGGTGACATTCTCGATGGCCGATGATATTTCAGTCCCGATGTCTGGTTTTTACAACCGTACATCTCAGAATTTCTCCCAAATTACGTTCTCTTTTTTACATTTGAACTGCACGTTTCGTTATTAGGCTATATTTGTACTTCAATTACGTTGCTCCGGTAAATTTCCTTTAGCAGATTTATGCGAGAACATTCCACACATTCCATAGCGTTCAAAATTATATTGCAACCTTCACAGTCAAGGTTAGGTAGGAGGATACTAACTGTTAAGGTTAGGCATGAGGTTACTAACGGTTAAGGTTAGGCATTAGGTTACTAACTGTTAAGGTTAGATATGACATTACTGAGGTTAAGGTTAGAATTAAGGTTAGGGTTAACATTACCAATAACCAATAACGCGTGTCTGCATGACGCATACAATGTAGAAGAAAACACACACAGAGTGCCGGTCTGGATTTGAACTCGCGAACACTGTCGTGCAAGTCGCGGATTTATACGTTTTACATGCTACATCATGATCTTCATATGTTCATATTTAACATTATTGGAGTGTTCGATTTAGTTCCCTTTAAACGTAATTGACCCTCTCATACGTTCATACTTCACATATTTCGGTTATACAAAATAGTTCCCTCAGAACGTATTTCATGTGATTTAGGGCCGGGTTTTTACCAGTCATTGGCCAAAGTGTGTAACACATGCACGATGTGTGTAGTGTTTTGCACCATGTGTTACAGAATTGTTTACGGTGCCATGCCGACATTGTGTTTATTCATTTGGTGCCTGAGTCTACCAAATGCATGCAAACGTTACGGTTTCGACGCTTTGTAATGAGCATTCACTTTTAGTGTTTAAGCAATCGGGAAAAACTGTAACATTATGGCATGACACAGTTGCTGCAGATTTGTCGGCTTCACATCCATAATGCATATATCCCCTTTCACCACATCCCTAAGGTGCTTGATAGGATTGAGACC
The DNA here is from genome assembly GCA_016801145.1 of Umbra pygmaea. Taxonomy (NCBI): domain Eukaryota; kingdom Metazoa; phylum Chordata; class Actinopteri; order Esociformes; family Umbridae; genus Umbra; species Umbra pygmaea. The sequence goes on from JACXGM010005932.1 coordinate 30,977, forward strand.
TGGTTTGATGTGTTGTGCGTTCAGAGATGCTCTCTTGGTTGAAACGACTGGTTATCTGAATTACTTTTGACTGTCTATCAGCTTGAACCAGTTTAGCCATTCTCCTCTGACCTCTGCCATCAACAAGAAGAGCCATTCTCCTCTGACCTCTACCAACTTTACCAGAAGAACTGCCACTCATTGGATATTTTCTCTATTTCTGACCATTCTCTGTAAGCCCTAGAGATGGTTGTGCGGGAAAATCCCAATAGATCAGCACCTACTGAAATTCTCAAACCAGCCCATCTGGCGCAAACAACCATGGCACATTGAAAGTCACTTGAATCAATATTTTCCCCAAATATCATGCTTGGTTTGGAATTCAGTCACAACATGTGTACATCATGAAATAGCCAGTGAGCATTTTCTTGTTTTATTGTTTAATTTAGCCTTCAGTTTTTTTGTCCATGGTGGCTGCATTTTATTAAAGCAAATGTTGTAATTGTTTCACAATCGTTAGTTGGCTCCTTTTATGACTATTTTGGTGCATACAAAGAATCAGTAATGTTACTGAGAAAGGCCAAATCCTAGAGAGTTAACACTGAAGAAAAATAATAATACATTCACTTCACTGAATGATAGAGCCCTGCTTTCAACAAGATCTAAAATGAAGTTAGCTATTTCATGAAATGCATTTATATGTTTGGACATTCAACATTACACAAGCAATTAAATTAAACCTGAATGATACAGCCCTGCTTTCAACAAGATCTAAATGTAGTTAGCTATTTCATGAAATGCATTTATATGTTTGGACATTCAACATTACACAAGCAATTAAATTAAACCTGAATGATACAGCCCTGCTTTCAACAAGATCTAAAATGTAGTTAGCTATTTTATGAAATGTATTTATTTGTTTGGACATTCAACATTACACAATAAATGAAATTAAACCTGAACTTACTGTCAATACTTGGTAATACTATGATCCAAGTGCTTACAAATGTGCATGTACTTTCTATGAGAAATGTAATGCTTCGTTTTTCATTTTTACACAATAGGTGCTACATTTCTGTTCGCCTAAACCTTGCTTATATCTTGCATGATTAATAGCTACGTGTGCATATGGGCAGCTACACAAAGTCATTGAAAATGGGAATACAAATGTTGTTGCTACTTACATTTAAAATAGATGTACAATAAATAATGATGGTATCATCTGCCACTGCCCTACGTGAAACAGGAAGGCCGATTGCTCCACTTCACATCTTCTGGTGAAGAAAATATCTGATCTATTAAGTTTCGTTTTCACAAGAATGATGTGCGAATTGCGGAGAGGAGGAGTCGGGTATGGCTGCAGCCTGGAGCCTCCCGTCTCATGCCCTCTCGTCTCATGCCCAGGCGTGTCCAACGGTAAGTTTAGACAGTCAGAAATACGAAATCGCGAATTATTTTCCAGATGGAGTCACAGTTCGTGATTGTTGCAATAGATTGAAAATCGTTTAAACTGTTAAATTAACAAGTTTAGCCATAAACTTGTTAATTTAACAGTTTAAACGATTAAATAAAGTTGGCTGATTTCTGGATGTTGTTGTGTCCCTGAGAATGTAGGTTATATTTGATGAAACTTGCGATGACTTTTACCATAAAAAAATAAACTTAAGTATTTTATTCATTAGCATGATAGTCTGCGTAAGATATATTTTGAAAGTATTTTATTCATTTGTGTATTTGCAGTTACTGTTTAGTTAATAAACACCGAAGTAGGAAGGAGACATTGCGGACCAGACTTGAGCTTTTAGTATGTAAATTAGAAGCTCGGGGACCGCACCAGGCGGGAGGGCATGAGACGAGAGGGCATGCCACGGGAGGCTTCAGGCTGCAGCCATAGAATTCATTTTTAGTTTTTTTCTATAGTCAGCATTTATTGTATAGACGGACATATATTTTAAAGTGTTTTATTCATTTGTGTGATTCAGGGGCGATTTTAGAAATGGACAGTTAGGGGGGCTCAGCCCCAATAAGACAATGTCCAAAGCGCATGTCTAAATGGGTTTTAAAATGTGTCTATGAAGGTGACAACTAAAGATTGTGAAACAACCTATGCTTTCATAAGACACACAACCCCCAGAGACAAAACTTAAAACCTGAATAAACAATAAGAGTGTGGGAAAGTCAATTATATAATCATAGTTTAATGAGGAATATAACTTGGGGTGCACTGCAAACAATGTGGGCAATACAGCTGCTGTTTGTGAAACACCTAGCCTACGTATCTTGTCTTGACTACCTGCTAACTCTCTCACCTGGTGCTTGCTCTCTACATCCGTGGCTTCTCCATCATGCTCTCTCAGTTGGCAAGTGGCCACTTCCTCCCTCAGGTTGCACTAACAATCACAAGCAAACCAACCATTTTACTTTACTAGAAAATAAACAGTTTTAATGTATTCATGTAACAGTTTTAAGGGGATTCATGACTGGGATTAAACCAACTGAAATAAATATCCCTAAATATTGATTATTTTTTGTAAAAGAGTTTACTATGGAAAAATATATGCATCCACCATATGCATCTATGGTTGTAAAGATAGCATTCCTATAATACATGTACAATTGACTCATGGCTGAAAAGAAAGTTTTTTCAACAAATAATTATATCCCTGTTCAACAAATAGTTTAGCTGGTTACTTGGGCCTAAAACTACGTAGAACAGGGTTATTTAACTCTTACCCTGTAACAAAAAATGCCAGTCTGCTGGTTTTGTATTCTACTACCTTATCATTAAAGGGATACTTCACCGATTAGCATTAAGCTTTATATCAGTAGAAACCTGGTAGTATTTTAGAATTAACTGGGATCAATCCCTCATACCCACCTGGGATGTGAAGTCTCTGTATCGGTTGTATGGGAAAGAGGCCTCAGATGACGCAAAAATCGTAATTTTGCGTCATCTGAGGCTTGCCTGCTCAGAGACTGTAAA